>JAAVTI010000505.1:0-16692 GCA_011947335.1 Phytophthora constricta | reverse complement strand
CCAAGTTCCGTATGCGTTGTTGGAGAATATTGGATCACGCTGTAAGAAGCTGAAAAACGAAGCAGAAAGAAACTTTGCGAACGCTTTGAACGCCATGAGATATGAGGTGGATAAAAAAATGTGCATGCTTCAACCGTGGCAGTCGTGGGAGATCTTCGGTGCTTGCTTTTATGCAGTAAGAATCAATGCATTGTTGGTGCTTGGGCACTGACTGTGACGCTGGGAGATCTTCTGCCTGGGGCGCTGATGTCTGGTGAAACGAGTGCCATCACCGTGAAACTTGTTCCGTCAAGAGTGATTCGATGTGCGGATGCGTTTGGTGCTTCAACTCCTCAGTTAATTCCACGAAAGGGAACCGATTGGAAAAAATCGACTGGGCTTCAGGTGGATACATTGTAGTGAATGACGATGGCGGAGCTAATGTCGACATTTTTTTGCTCTGAAGAATGCTGTGACTGGCAACGTAGTTGCCTTTGTCGATCAGCGAAAACGAACATTCGGAAAATTCCAGCCGTGTCACGCAAGAGACTATCTTAGTCAGTTGGCTGTTTGCCCACAGTTTCTCGTGGATAGTGGTGCGCGTTTGGTGCGAGGCATCATGAATTCCGTTGCGCCGTCGAATCTGGCGACTTATGAGGTGCCGCATGACTGCTTCATCTTGAGCCGAAACGAGACTGAGCAGTTCCATGGCACGTTGGCGTATCATCCAGCGTGTTCGCCTGTCGTCTCCATCAACTCGGCTTCCAGAACGGCACTTAGGACAGTGTTTGAAGGCGATGCGGGAGTAGTGGATAAAATCATTGACGAAATCATGCGGAAGCGACCGAGTGGAGGATGCACTTCAGAGGACTTGCGTGCTTTCACCAAAGCCAAGCGGTTCAAAGTTAAAGTGGATGAGGTGGCGGAGTTTTCGTCATAGTGCAGGAAATATGTTGCTTATGCTATATCTCCTTCAGTACGTTCTTTCTCATTTTTTACACTCCCGCCACTTGTCCAAGTTCGTACCGCACGGCATTTACAGATTTTCTATCTGATCAATCTGAACGGATTAGATAAACCCTCCGAGACAGCGATGACATACCCTGGGTGATGATTGCGGGCATCGGTGAAGTTTTAGTAGGCTGCGGCCGGGTAAGCTATCCATCCCTCTCTGGCAGTCTCTGCGACTTCGACCATCAAGCGCATCGCAATATGTGTTGCTGTTACGTGGTGGGCCACAGCGTGGAATTTGGCGTTAGTGACGCGAGATACTACCAGCTAGAGGAGTCACAACAACTTTTCTAACAATCACTTCACGTTGATACACAAAATCTGAAATCTAGCAGAATTGGTGAAAGCTTTAATAATTGCTTCTTGTAACGATGTCTGTCAGCCATCGATGCGGTTTCTTTTTACTTACGCACATTACAACTTGACCTCATAAGCCCAAGCCTTGCAACGACGTGAACATGAAGTTCACTGCAGTTGCCATTTCAGCTATGAAAGCTGTCAAGTGTGTTGCTGCTGCCGTCCAAGTCGTTCTGCGTGGTTAGCTGCCCCAACTGAGGCAGCTCGAGGTAGTCAACAGCCCGGGGACTCGAGGAGCCGGGCTTTGGCTCGCAGACTAAGCTGGGATAGGTGAAGTGGTCTCGGTTTATGAATTCACCACGTATTGACTTTCTTAGTAGCTGATTCTGTAGTGGTGACAGCAACATCATCAGGCGGATTTTCAGACGCTTTTTATCCGCAGTTTTGTCGACACCTGAGGCTGATGGTTCAGCAGGGATAGAGGTCTCAGGTTTGCGCAAGTACCATCGGTTGCACCTTTCGCAACAGGTTTATTCGGCAGGTCTTCATATATTTTGATCTTGTAGCGCACAATGCCTCGGATAAGGTCTTCAACAAACTTCGGCAGCCACAGTGAGTCCTGGTACTGAAATGACCCACGACAGTCAACGTAAGTCAATACCCAACTGAGCACTAGTACCTTTTCGATCGCCCTTAGCAGCTTCGTGTGACCAGGAATATTTACCCAGTCAAGTGGACACATTGCTGCCTGCATAGGAATTATCGCCATGAGTCTGTAACTCTGTTTGATGTTGACACGGTAGAGTACGGAGCCATACATCGTAGTCTTGAACATACAGATCCTTTACGTCAGAGCTGCGCAATAGCACAATACTTCGCATCGACGTGCCCCGCCCAGCATGAGGGGTGTCTGTCATGAAATAATTACCTTCATTCAGTTGGTTTCGGTCGACAGCACGGCTATGTGATCACGTACAAAGGCAACTTCCGTTCTCGTCTAGGGATCTAGGGCTGGCACCGGCCGCGAGTAAGTAGTTTACAACGTCTCAGGTGTCACCACTGCATACGTCTACTGTTCTACACTTAACCCTTCCATAACAGCATAGTGGCCATAGTCCTGCGCAGCACCCGATTCGTAGCCAGCATCGTAGCCATATTGATAGCCATAGCTGACATCATATCCTGGAGCAGCCTCTTGCGCTTTTTGTTGACCATAATAGCCGTCATACCTGCCATATTCCTGCTGATGGTACGAAGTGGACTCTTTCTTGAGGCTGCTGGGTGTAGTTTGCGTAGCTACTGGCGTCGTATTTTTCCGGATACGTTTCTTCTCCCCTAAAACAATCATAACAAACAGAACGAACGATAATCCCAACTCCAAATTCCATCACCACACATAGTTAAATGCACCTCCACTCTCATCGTGCGTCAGATCACCCTCGCCCTCCATTCACGCACACGAATACTGTTTAGCAAATACTGTTGTGTTATCGCCGCTCGTGTCGTTTCGGGTCCACTGCCACTATTCCGAAAGAGTGCCCCCATCATCCATAAATGATAGCAGTATTAGCTAATATGTACAATTTCCGCTCCTCAGTCCGGTTGAGGGTGGGACCTGAATCGCAAATCCTCATCATTAGAGACGTTTCGCAATCAACTTTATCTTCACCTTATCGCTGAGAAGATCTACTGTAAAGATAGGGAGAAGATAAGTCGAGCAGACATTTCACAGCCATCGCATTATCTCTTTCGCATCCATCTGTCGACTGGACAGTATTTGCTGAGCACAATGGAGGAGCTCCTACTGCTTCTCCTACATCAAGAAGGCGATGCCGCCGGCCCACAAGCCGTCGAGAGCGTGCTGCTGATCAGCTCCGTGCAGCCCGAGCGTCCTATCATACCTGACGTCCGTTTTTGCCTTGTCGAGAAGACGAACGCAGATAGCGAGCTGCTGTTTCGATTCGATGTGCATGGTGTGCTAGCACTATGCCGCTGCTTGGCTCTACCGAGCTTACCAGCGCGACAAAGCGCATTTCTACCGAGGCTCTGTGCATTTTGCTGTATCGGCTAAGCTATCCCAAAAGGCTCTATGACATGATGAAGATCTTCGGCCGTTCGACGGGGCAGCTTAGCCGGATTGTTCAGCATTTGGGTACGTCGGCCAATACTTTCTGCTAACTACACATGATGTTGACAGTTCTGAAGTGTTGTATCTCTACGATAGATTCAAGGACACCATCTACTTCCAGCGCCGGATATGCTCCGAGCGCCTTAATCTGTACGCTGAAGCTATTCGCAGAAAAGATTCACCGATGTCATCGGTGTTCGGTTTTATAGACGGCACTAAGAACGCCGTGTGCCGCCCGTCTTCGAGGCCAGGAACAATGGAGAACCTGCAGAGACAGGTCTACTCTGGTCACAAGCGGGTGCACTGCTTGAACTACCAGCCTGTAGTTACACCTGATGGCTTTGCCATCAGTTTTGGGGGCCTATCGGGGGCCGGCGACATGACATCACGCTACTTTACGAAAGCAAGCTATTGGAGTACCTGGAAGAGCACAGTGCAATTTTTGATGGCTACATTATCTACGGCGACCCCGCGTACGGCGTCCGCAAGTTCATTGCCACCGGAAGCCTGTCCGTCTAGTTGCAAGCAGCAATTCAACGCGAAGATGAGTTCTGTTCGTGAGGCAGCTAAATGGAAGTTCAAGGAGCTTAAAACGCTGTGGGCTTTTATTGATTTCAAGAAGTCTCTACGAGTGCGCCTCAGCCCTGTTGGCAAGTACGTTGCTATAAGCATGTTACTGTCAAATTTTCACTGCTGTTATTACCAAGGTAACCACTTAGAACCTCCTAGTCTAGAGTCATACCTACAGCAACGAAACTCGCAACTTAGTTTGATTTCTGAGCTTGATAATTGCCAAGATGATCTCCGTCACAGCGCCAACGAGCTTCAGCATATGCTCGCTCGCTTCTTGACGAGCTCGAGCGGCTTCCTCGCGGTCTGCTTCGCGCTCTTGGGCTCGCTGCAACGCACTATCCTTCCTGGCAGCCTTGCTGTCGGCCATCTCCTTCTCCTAAAGACTTATCAGCAGCCCTTTTAGCTCAGTTTCTTTCCGTTTTTTTGGGCGGGCTCCTTTCTTCTGAGCTCTCGCGAAGGGTTTCCATGGCAAGCCGTCGCGCCGCGAGGGACGCCTCCTCCTCTCGTTGACGCTTGCGAAGTTCGTTGTCTTTGTCAGTCGCTAAGCGAGTAACATGGTGCTCCACTATTTCGTCTAGAATCGTAGTTTTCGGTTTCTTCTTCAGAAACGCCCGACTGCGTGCTCTCGGCGGGCTTTACTGTATAGCATTTGTGCATAAGGACATTTTGTACATCCGGACACATCATTTAGCTAATCAGAACGATGAAGCCATGTGGAAAAACCTCACTAATGCCCATTTGTTCAAACGGACAGAACTATTTTTGCACGATTCAACTCAGAGCAAATGCCTATATATGGCACAAAATCGGTGCGAAGCACCAAGCAAGCGATCAGCATCATTCATAATCGCAGCATCGAGCAAAGCAACATGGCACGTGGCCGCAAAAGAACTCCGGGCGGCGCGGGGCGGAAGCCAAACGGCTACAAGCGGAATGCGAGACCTACGCTAAAAACTTGACGTAATAAACTTTCTAGCAGCCAACGACATGCCCTTAACTCTCGATAAGTTCTCCAGCCATCTCGTGCCATCTAGTGGGCATCAAACTTTGCGAACAGAGAAGAGGCTGCACCTGTGCTCCTCCTCTGGGATGACTTTTCAGCCCATTGGACTGAGGAGGTAGAGCAACATGCCGAATGCTTGAATGTTCATCTGATGGAAGTGCCGCCTGGTTTGACCTCTGTGTGTCAGCCAGCTGACATATCTTGGTTTCGACCTCTTAAACAGCGCCTTCGAAAAAATGGGTACAGCATCTGTCTCAGCAACTGCGAGACTACAACCAAAGCGATCGACGCGCAAAATTTTCGCTCTCGCCACCATCAAGAAAGGAAGCGCTCAGTTGGGCCACGACAGCATGGCAAGAGCTCGGCCACCGGGTCATTATCGGTGGGTTTACACACCACAGCAACAACAACGCTGTTAATGAGGCGGAGAACAGCATTGTAGAGCAACTGGAACGTGTTGAAGCAATCGAGGGGACCGTCAGTGACTCTGATGATGTTGTCGAGCATTCATCGACGAGACAACAGGAGAGCAGTAATGCATCAGAAGAAAAAAGATTTGCAATTTGTATACATGCATAGATGGGCTCATGCTGTCGATAAGGTTATTTCTGCTTGTATGGAATTTGGGGTGTCCGTATGCACAAATGCTATACAGTAGCCAGCTTGTCGAACCGGCCGCTTGCCGTCTTTCCACTCAGTTTCTCGCGAGGAAAGCTTTCGTCAGCGACGAGCGTAGCCGCCAGGGCATCCGACTTGGCTAGAATTCCGCTGCGGGGGCAGCACAAAGGGTCGGTCGCCCAGCGCCTGTCGGAGATGCGCCAGGTCCTCTTCCTCGGTGAAGTTTCGACGTCGACCTTCAGCCATCTTGTACAGTAGAATGAATGGGGGTTAAGTGGCCTTCTATTTGGCCCGCTGTAGAATGAATGGCGCGCGCACTGCTAAAGTTAGTGTATTGCACATAATAATTATGAGGATTGTATTCTTCACAATCGCTACTTCTGTGGAGCAGAAATCGCACTTGGCGTCCATCGCCCTGTTTCTGCTCTGCATGGGGCTTTTGTGCAGATAATGTGAAGGCGAAGTCATTTGCGAAACGTCTCTATTAAGTTATACAGTAACTACAAGTGCATCACCGATGCACGCATAATCAATTCCTCCACAACCACATCCTCTCACTAGCTGCAAACCTTGCTACTCTCACTAGCTATGCCGTTGAAGAAGATTCCCGTGTGCCGACAACAATTCTCGATGGTACGCTTGCCACATAATTCAGCCCAAATCTCCTTGCACCATTCCATCGCCTGGAGCTGATTGACAGCGTACGCGTCCTCGCCGATGGGCTCCTTCCGCTTCAGTTTCTCGTAAACCCATCTGAGCTGTTTTTCTTGTACGCTTTCTTGAATGCTGCGATGATACCGGCGTCCATCGGCTGTATCCCGCCGAAATTCGAAATGGCTGGTTCACCGCTTCCGTCCTAGAACTTAATAATACCAAAATATAAGATTTGGGCAGGAATCGTTTTTACACGCTACCGGACTAAGGAGCGCAATCTGTATAACTTCGAAACAATTTCAATGTACATCACAGCACGGTGCGTCATTCGCCGACTCGGCGACATGACCCTGCTCACCCACGAGGGCTTCAAGACCGAGCATGAGTTCGCCAAGAGCGACGCCGTGTCCAATAACGCGATGCGCTCTGTGATTTTTGGGTAACGGTAGTTGATTGGTTCAGGGCCAAGTCGCCTTGTGATTGGCTCAGTTTTAATGCCTGGGTGACCAGGCGAATGTGTGACATGAAAGATATGGAAGGATGGAAGTGACGGTTGAGAAGTTGTGGCTGTGGATTATGGAGTCGAGTATGGTCTTAGACCTGGAAGTGTAATATCCTGGAAGTGTACACCCAGAGGTATTAAATACGCTCGGTCCAGGTCACCCTCGTCCTGAAGCGGGTTGCCCTATGCATGGCACTCAAACGCCTGCCTTGAATGTATCAGGCAGTGCGTCCCGCCTGACAAGACTCCCCAAACCGACTAAATCAACCTAAGAATTCCTGATCCAGACATTATTTCTTGGATTACTCCTGGATATCCGGGGTCTGACATCAGAAACCCTGGACCAGGACATATATCTCTGGATCAACACATATAAACCTTGAACTAGCCATCAAGAACCCCAGTCTAAGACTAAAACCCAGATGAGACACTCATGTGTCCTCAGCCAAGAATATTTATCCTGAACGTGACATATCCTATCAAGAATTCCTGGATCTGGATGTGGAAAACCTCTGGTTCTGGAATATTTCTGGATCAGACATCAAAACTCCCTGGTCCTGGACTGTAAGCTCGGACTTCAGGTCGAGAGGTGTGTGCCAACAGTGCCACACAGTTTCCTTTCCTGGATTATGGATAGTAACTATGGGAAAAGTCATCAAGAGGATTAAGAGCCTTGGTCCAGGATTCCTGGATTCAATCGTGAAGGGTCGGCCGAGATCTTTCCATATTGCAGTGAGGGGTCGCCGTTGCCCAATGAGGGTGTACCCAGATTCGTCCCTATACTGAAGTAAGTGTAAGTCAACGAAGTCAATTGAAGTGGTCCACACTAGAGAACACCAGAGAACACCAGAGAACATGCAAGAAGAGATAGTGTAAAACTAAACAGAGTTCGATTTTCCCTGTAACACACAAGTCGCTTTGTCAAGCCTGCCACCAATTGAGTAGGTGGACCAAGGTTCTTCTTCGCTGTGAAGCTCGGATCGTCTGTTGGACTCCAACCGCTTCAAGTCGTAGTTGGGTTGGGGTCTAGGACGTAAAGTCTTGGGTCAAGCCCCCTCTCATTTCATATACTAGTTGGGCTAGGGCTTGCCCTGACTCATTTCATATTCCTGTGCCTCGGACTGTCTGGATCAGCAGTCGGCAGCCAAGGCCGTGACAGAAGACTGTACAAGTGAAGCATAGAACTAAGTGGTGATCTCGTCTGTGTATTGTCTCCCCCAGGGAGTGGTGCGCGTTTTGCATTGTGGGCGTCTTGGATCAAGCCAGTTATCCAGGACCAGAGCCCCGATTGACACTGGTAGCCCGATCCTCGGCTAATAAGAACAAGGAACTACATATTTGTGACGTGGAACTCTGCTATCTGTTTACTGCTATTTTTACTATTGTGTGGAGCGTGCGTGAGCTTCCTGATCCTGGAATTACGCGTCTGATCCTGGAATATCCTGAATATATCCTGGACCTGGACGCTGATCCTGAACGAAGGAGTCTCGACCAAGTCGCTCAAGCTTCTCAAGTCTGTGGACGGTGCCCTGAGGTTAATCGGACCTTCAGGGATTGCACTAGGTACACGCCAGCCTGGACTAGTTGTCCTGGATCAGAGGTTTCTGGTCTGGGTATATCTGGTCCAGGAGTATCTGAATAAGGGCCGCTATCACCTTGGACAAAAAGGTTCACCACCTCGTCTCAACTGGTGCGCGTGCCCGGATCTCAGGGCTTGATTTCACCGATTTGATCGAAGAAGAGCGTATTGTGTCGAAGCTTTTCTGACCGGAATAATGCCGGGGAAGAAGAGCACGCGCAAGGAGAGAGAGAGAAGGAGGCTAAGGCGCCGGAGAGCCTACGTGTCCAAGGGAAAGCGCCTGAGGAACGAGGTCTTCAGGACGTGGGGCGTCGCAAAGCCTAAGAAATCGTCTCTGGTCCAGAACCAGCCAGTTGAAGAACCGGCCGTCGAGGAACAACAAATTGTGCCTAAGAACGTCGAGTCCAAGACGGAGAGTTCAGGGCCAGGGACGACGCAAGTCGAAGGTGGCGATGACGCCCCGAAACAGAACGTGAGCAGTGACGCAAGTGCGGATACCCAGGAACCTGAATCAGCGCTGGTGGTCCCAGTCTCCAAGGCCCTGGATTTCGAGTCCAAGGAGCCCGAACCTGGTCGACAGCTAGCCCCAGTCCAGGAAGATCAAGACCTGGGAGACCTGGATCAGGACGGTTCACACTCTGAACCAGGAGTTGCGACGTCATTAGCTGTAGTATCATCTCGCAAAGTTGTGCTCAGGAGTCATTCTCGGTAGAACCCTCGCTGTGCGTGGTGACTCTGAGCTTGAGAAACATGAACCTATTCGACCCATTACGAAGACCACCAGCGACATGTCTAAGTTTGTCCACGCTCAGTTGGACCGCTGGCTGAGATTACCAAGTAGTCGTGTCTTAGCCCGAAAAGTTGTCTATGCTTGGCGAGGAGCTCCAAACTGCTCTGCTTGCGTCAGGGCAGCGGTAGAGACCAACACCTATTTGAACGAGTTATGTCTCTAGGCACTCTGGATGAGAAGTGGATTTACTGGATCGGGCCAACACGACGATCTATCCCACTCATGGCGGACCTGCTTGCAGTCGAGGTCCAGCTGTCCAGTCTCACTACACGTGAAGTGGTAGCTGTGATCCAGACTCTACTCTGGAATGCTGGTTTTGAAATCATGAATGAGATTTCTGGATGGGAACAGAGCCCAATATCTCGGATCCAGGATGACCTAGTTTACGGTCTCGCTGAGGAACTACAACGATACTTGGTCGTGGAGATGAGCGAATGGCGGAATATTACTCAAGGAATCTCGTTTCAAGCAACCGAGATTCCCCAAGATCTTGATCCAGAGTTGGAACACATTCCGAAGTTTGAGTACCACGAAGAGGATGGCGAAGGAGACATTCTGATGACGGACAAGGGTGTCCAGGTGCTTGGTCGAGAATTTATTTTAAGACTGAAGCTAACAGGCATCAGGACCAGGAGTGTCAGCGGAAGTGAAGCCGAAGATCCTGAACCAAAACGCTTGAAGCAGGCAGCGCCACTGGAGTCACTCCCATCTTTAGATTCCAGGATTTCAGATTCCTGGTCTTCGAGTTTGGCAGGACCATCAGTTGGAGGTTCGACGCCTGAGTCAGACCCACCAGTTACTACTTCCGATGGCAGCTCTTCCTCGTCCATGATGTCAGGTGGACATAGTGCCGCTGCGCATATGCCTCATTCTGGACAAGAGGCGATGGTTATGATGGCCCAGTATCGAGGAACTCCAGGCCCGACTACGTGATGATGTTGGATGTGGCCAGGTGTGAGTAGTTCGTGTGTCGTGTGTCGTGTGTCGTGTGTCGTGTGTCGTGTGTCGTGTGTCGTGTGTCGTGTGTCGTGTGCCGTGTGTCGTGTGTAGTGTGTAGTGTGTAGTGTGTCATGTGTAGTGTGTAGTGTGTAGTGTGTAGTGTGTAGTGTGTAGTGTGTAGTGTGTAGTGTGTCAGTGTGTAGTGTGTAGTGTGTAGTGTGTAGTGTGTAGTGTGTAGTGTGTAGTGTGTAGTGTGTAGTGTGTAGTGTGTAGTGTGTAGTGTGTAGTGTGTAGTGTGTAGTGTGTAGTGTGTAGTGTGTAGTGTGTAGTGTGTAGTGTGTAGTGTGTAGTGTGTAGTGTGTAGTGTTTAGTGTGTAGTGTGCCCTGTGTAGTAAACCCTAAACCCTAAACGCTAGTTCAGGTACGTCCGGTCTTTGACCTAAAAAACCCTTCCGTCTTCAATATATTGAGCTATATGCGTTATGAGAGGAATGCATATATGTACATATAAAAATATACGTTAGTGACATACGTAATGTCATCAGTAGTGCCATGTCACTATTCACTTAAGTGACATTCTTTTTTTGCTCATTGTAAGACAATAGTGGTATACCCGTGTGCAAGTTACAAGACCATTCGCCTTTTTTGCAAGTTCATGTATTGATATCTACATACTGAGATTAAATATGCCTCTGTTTTCGACCAATCAGAACGTGATGATGACACTCGTATGTCCCAGAGACGAGCCGATAGGCCGTTATCTGCACTTCGTCAATAATCATAGTTACATACTGAAAGTTTGTAAAGCTGCCTTGTTGACCAATCAGAACGTAATGATGACACACTCATGAACCAGAGACGAGCCGGTACGCCGTTCTTTGCGCTTCGTCAATAATAATAGTTACATACTGAAAGTTTATATAACTGCCTTGTTGACCAATCAGAACGTGATAGTGACAAACTCGTGTGCCAGAGATGAGCCGATGGGCCGCTCTCTGCATTTCGTCAATATTGACAATAGCGTACTACAAGTGTGAATGGCTACGTTTTTGACCAATCAGAACACGATGGTGACACGCTCATGTGACAGAGACGGGTCGTTTCGCCGTTTTCTACACGTCGTCAATATTAATAGTTTCATACTGATATTTTGTATAGCTAGGTTTTAGACAAATCAGAACATGATCGTGACACCCTCATGTGCAAGAGACGAGCCGTTGCTCCGTTTTATGTACCCCGGCGATATTGATAATCAAGTACTGAAAGTTTGTATGCTCACTTTTGACAAAAGCAAACACTATCGTAGTACGCTCAAACGAAAGAGATCAGTGACCCTAGACTGTAAAAATTGTCGATGTTGACTTCTAGTTACTGAATTTTTGTGTGTCAATGTTTTTATAAGTGCGAAGACATATGTAGTATAATCATGTTCCAGAGACGAATTGCTGCAACGGTAATTGCACGTCGTCAAAAAACTACAATTATATCAAAGGAACCACCATGTAGGTAACCCCATATGGAAAAGACGAGCCGTTACTCCGTTCTGTAATGTAAGGTATGTTATGTAGGTAACTGTTAAATTTGTATGCAAAACCATCGACTGTTTCGGCCACAATTAATGTGGTTAAGCGTAGTTTATGTAAAGTACGCTTAGATTATGAAATATAAAGCGACTACTAGACCTAATCCTGTTTATCCGTCACTTGGTCATATGTTTCCGGTCTAGAAGTCTTGGAGTTGTTCCCTTAGTGGTGCAAGATGTAGTCGCGCCAATTCTCGCCATATTCCTCGAGAATCCATTCCGCTAGCTGATCTTGCGAAGCCTTTGATGTTAGAAAGGTCCCGAAAATGTCACGGCAGCTGTAGGTAAAGTTGCGACCGCGGCGTGTTTTCCCGTACTTCATGTTGCACAGGATGTCGACAAAGAGGTTTTTGTGGTGTAGCGGAAGTCGTGAAAACGCGTTCGCGACCCACTCACACACGGCGCCCGAACTGCCAACTAACGGAGGGGTACTCCGATCAGCCGTGAGTGCTGAAACGCTTCTCACCTTGTGTACCCGTTGGCGGGGCTGGATCTGCTCTTCTGGTGTCTCAAAGAGACGTGCGTGTTGTCGGACGAACCGTCCTGGCGAGACGCGGGACAGGGTGCTGCTGCGCGGCAACTTCTTCAGGCAGCAGCGGGTTGGGGTGTCAGGCTCGATCGATAATTCGAGATCGGGCGCTGACGGGCCAGACTTGTTCTCTGGGCCCTGGGGTTGCCTTGCGGGGTGCGTGTTTCCCCTGTCCTTGTCCTTTTTCCTTTACGTGCTTGCCGCTTCCGATAGCGGGGTCTTTGTCTTGAGGGCTGAGGTAGTCTGGCCAAGCGATCCAGATCTACCGACGTCTGCTTGCTTCTGCGCGAGCACTGGGTGGGCCAATATACTTCCCGCCCCAGGCTGTCGATCTCGAAGGCCACTTGTGCAGAAGGAGGCAAATTCAACTCTGTTTGTTCCTTAGCATTCCTATCATCCACTATCCTCTGCTTCTCCCCTACATTCCCTTATATGTACCTTGATATCTGGCCAAACTGGCTTCTGTCGTTAAATGACTGTCGCAAAGATCGCGTTGTTAGTGGGTGCCACTCAGCGTACCATCCCCTGATTACGCCCTTTTGGTGGGTACACTCAGATCTGATCCTGTATCGTATTGATTGCTCCATCGATCTCCGAGATCAGCCATCGAGATCGGGTGTCGGAATGATTGCGACATTGGTGAGACACGCTACTTTTGGGATGGGATAGGGCAGATTAGGTAATCATAACGAATGATTGCGTCATCCATATAGCCAGTTGAGACACCCACTATGTCCATCACTCTTGATCGGGTCTACCAATCATATCTCGTTCATGTCACCATCAATCAATCAAGAAATCCGGATGCGCTCCACCACATTTTTCTCATCCAGCTCTGTCTGTTCGCTCTCAGCAGGTCCTTCCGAAGCTACGTCGAAGTTCTCATGAAGACCTTCTGTCGATAAGTCAATGCTTTCAGTGCTTCCGTCCGAAGCTAGGTCGAGACTCTCTGTGCTATCTTGGTTTTCTTGTTCGCCAGATTCTTTAGTCTCTTCATCCACTATGTTGACTACCGGTCCAAGCATATTGATACCGCGCATTTGGAGATAACTCCTGAGAAGTCTGGACAGGTATGAATCTTGTGTCGCTAGCCAGGAGTTCCTGTTTACGATCCCGTGGGTGTTCAACAGAATGTTGTATTTTTGCGCGGAGACAACTCGGTCGTCGCGTCCAACCCATAGTCGCTGTTGATCTGCCCATTCCATCGCAATTGTCTGCATTCGGAGAATATCACCGGTTTGAGCTTCGACCACTGCAAGCTGGTTCCACAGATTCGCATACACTCTGGAAAACAGCGCTGGAATGTCGTAAAATAGACTGGATCTAAAGTCTGATTTCAGTGCGCATGTTACCCATCTTGTTCTGCTGAGCTGTATAGGCCTCATGTAGCTTGTTGAAGTACTCACGAGCTCGACGTATGTAGCGCATTGATGTTGGACGCTCGATGCTCTGATGGTTCAAAGTCGACTTGTAGATGTGGGCTGACTTGGAGTATACCTTAGCGTGCAGTATTGGCTGATCATCGTTCACACTTGTACGTTCGAGCGTCACGGAACCATAAAAGGGTGCTTGTTGCATTTGCGCGTACATCGTATAGTTCTGAATTCTGCATCCTGGTAGTGATCCATGAGGGACTCGGCGGACAAGAAGAACACGGAATTTATCCGGTATTGCCACCCCAATGCTGGTTATATATAGGACAATCTTTTGTGGTATATACTTGATATTGTCCCACACAAACATGTTCAATTTCAAAATGCCTATGTCATTAAAAAGGTCACTATATCGAGTTTAATAAACTCACTAAATTGAGTTACTTGATGTCACTGAAGCGGCGTTCTACGTGTCACTAAACGGACGTAGCTAAGCTGTAGGATTATTGATAATATAGGATTATTGATAATATGGTAATAGTAACAATAAAAATATATAAATCGGATGTAATAATAATAATAAAAAATATTTTTAAGTTATATAGCAGTAGTAAATAATAGTGATGTAGTAATAGTAATTTGTAATAGTATAATAATAGTAATTCATCATAATATAATAATTAAAACAATATGTTTATAGTAATTTTAAATATCATTGATATGTTTATATAGTAATATTAATAGAAAAATAATAAAACAGTAATAAAGTTTAGTTTAGTAAGAGCTGTTTCTTCAAAAACTAGCCGTCAGATCATTCTGAAACTTTGCAGGGGTATGTAATCAACCCTGATTAAGAGACAGGGTAACTTTATAGTTTTGAGATATATCTTGGTTTTTGTAATACACGCAAAAACATGGTTTCTACAATAACTAGCCAACAGAAGTTGTTCTCGACTTCACCATTAGATTCAGCGTGGTCGATTTAGTGGGGATACGCCTGGTCTTTGACCTCCAAAAGCTTCCCGTATTTCATATATTTAGCTATATGCGGTAAGACAGGAATGCATATATGTACATATAAAAATATACGTTAGTGACATACATAATGTCATCAGTAGTGCCATGTCACTATTCACTTTAGTGACATTCTTTTTTGCTCATTGTAAGACAATAGTGGTATACCCGTGTGCAAGTTACAAGACCATTCGCCTTTTTTGCAAGTTCATGTATTGATATCTACATACTGAGATTAAATATGCCTCTGTTTTCGACCAATCAGAACGTGATGATGATACTCGCATGTCCTAGAGACGAGCCGATAGGCCGTTATCTGCACTTTGTCAATAATCATAATTACAGACTGAAAGTTTGTATAGCTGCCTTGTTCACCAATCAGAACGTAACGATGGCACACTCATGAACCAGAGACGAGCCGATACGCCGTTCTTTGCACTTCGTCAATAATAATAGTTACATACTGAAAGTTTATATAACTGCCTTGTTGACCAATCAGAACGTGATAGTGACAAACTCATGTGCCAGAGATGAGCCGATGGGCCGCTCTCTGCATTTCGTCAATATTGACAATAACGTACTACAAGTTTGTATGACTACGTTTTTGACCAATCAGAACACGATGGTGACACTTTCATGTGCCAGAGACGAGCCGTTGTCCCGTTCTGTCCACTTTGCCAATATTAATACCTACACACTGAAAGTTTGTATACCAATGTTTTCGACGAGCGCGAACACGATGGTAACACGTTCATGTGCCAGAGACGAGCCGTTGTCCCGTTCTGTGCACTTTGCCAATATTGATACCTACGTACTGAAATTTTATATACCATTGTTTTCGTCTAGCGCAAACTCGACGGTGACACTCTCACTCTCGTAAATTAGAGACGTGCCATTGTCCCGTTCTTTGCACTTCTTAAATTTTAAGACCTACGTACTAAAATTTTGTATTCCTTCGGTTTCGACCAGGGCGAACACAATGATAGTTCTTTTAGACGGTTCGGTGGCAACGCTCCAATTCATCGCTTACATGGTGGTACAGTTGGTGCATGGGTATGAACATGTATATTGGATGATAGATAGCCAAAGGTGGCGAAATCGTGTTGCAGCAGTGCTTTTGCAGTGGTTTTCAGCCAACATAGAGCTGAAATTGTAGTATGGTGCACAGCCAGGTCATTGTCGATGCTCTAACATAAGGCGAACATGGTAGTACAATAGGTGCATGCGTATGGACAGGCTTAGTGAGTAATATGTGGGCAAAAGTAGTGAAATCATGTTTTGGCAGTGCTTTCGCAATAGGTAACTTTGAGCCGAGAATAGTATTATGATGCACAACCAGGTCAGTGTCCATGATGTCTACACATAGCGTACATGGTGATACAGTTGGTGCATAAGTATGGACATGTCGATTGGGTGGTAGATAGCCAGGGGTGGTAAAAAAGTTGTAAGACAGCGTGTAGACAGTATGCAACAGTATGTGCAGAATTGATTGGTGTTTTGCAGGCGGCGAGGTTGATGTTGTTTAAAGTGTGCGATAGCAGGTGCGGGTGATGAATGTAGTAAGTATGGATGTTAGCAGGTGTGAGACAGCGTGTAGACAGCATACAGCAGTGGTGTTTAGTATTGGTTAGGGTTTTGCAGTTCACGAGGTTCATGTTTTGTGCAATGTGTAGGCGGTACAGGAAAAGTGTGAAGGTGGATGTGGACAGGTGTGATACAACAGGCAGACAGTATCGAGCAGTAGTGTGTAGTGCGTAGTGTGTAGTGCGTAGTGTGTAGTGTATAGAGTGTAGAGTGTAGGGTTTAGGGTTTAGGGTTTAGGGTTTAGGGTTTAGGTTTAGGGTTTAGGGTTTAGGGTTTAGGGTTTAGGGTTTAGGGTTTAGGGTTTAGGGTTTAGGGTTTAGGGTTTAGGGTTTAGGGTTTAGGGTTTAGGGTTTAGGGTTTAGGGTTTAGGGTTTAGGGTTTAGGGTTTAGGGTTTAGGGTTTAGGGTTTAGGGTTTAGGGTTTAGGGTTTAGGGTTTAGGGTTTAGGGTTTAGGGTTTAGGGTTTAGGGTTTAGGGTTTAGGGTTTAGGGTTTAGGGTTTAGGGTTTAGGGTTTAGGGTTTAGGGTTTAGGGTGGGT
>JAAVTI010000504.1:0-24307 GCA_011947335.1 Phytophthora constricta | reverse complement strand
GGTGTTGATAAGGGCGGCCATCGCTTCTGATAGCACCAAAAGAAACATTAGGCCGACCGTCACTAAAAGTAACATCATATTTTTATGCTTCTTCCTCGATAATTGAATAGTATATGTAACTGGCATTATATCTATATTTAAGGATTCGAATTTTCTAACAAGCTGATACGATTTAAGAGACCGATTAATTCAATTCTTTGTTGCTCGACAATGCCATTTAAATCTTGAATTGCTTTGCAAAGGATGGCGGTTAGCGATGCATAATCAACGCCCATCGTATTGATAGGTAGACCCTCGCTATTTAACTCATTAAGGTCTCCTTCTGGTGTTGATACTGGCTCAGGTACAATAGGTTGAACTTCTTGAGCAATAAATCCAATAGATACTCTTTTCGTCTTGCTTCCATTTAAAGCGCCTCGGTTTCAGTGCCATTATTGTGTCTAATCCGTATGGTATGTCCTCAATATCCTCTTTTAATCGTTCATCAGATACATTCGTGTAGGAGCCTCCATAGACCGGGACGTAAGCAATGAATGAAAAATTACTATCATAGGCCGCAAAACGAATAGATTGGGTTGTAGAGCTATAGCTGCCTATTCCCACATAAGATGAGTATGATGAACCACGCCATGATAGAGCTGCCGAAACGCCATTTGCTTTCGAATGGAACCATTGATTGCACCAAACGGATGAGCCAGCATGAAACTGACTTTCTGGATCGGGAAGACCAATCCCGACCCAACCGCTTGCTTTAATGACAAGAGCATTGTAGCTTCCATAGGATCAAAGACAAATAATTCGAGTTGTTTCCTGATGAAAACTGATTCCATTGGAGAGTCATACAATCTTTAAGCAATTCCTGCGAGCCAATGCGCAAACCACACGATGAACCACGAAGGAAATTCCAGTCTTGAGCTCCTACCACGTTTCCAAAAGATATCCTTCCGTCCTGGTGCAAGCGAAGCCGTTCCGTTAGAAGACTCGTAACTGAATCTGCTGATCGTGTCAAGAAGCTAAGATCAGATAAAGCAAAACTACCTCCTGTTCTTCTAGCTAATATTACTGCACTTGGTGTCATTGCGAGACCTGACGAAGCGTCAGAAGCAGTATCAATAGCGAATGATATACCCGCGCTACTTCCGATAGTATCTTTATCATTATCGATGCACAGATTGTACTCTCCATGACGACTCCCAGCGCCGTGATTAGTGCCCGCTGTAACAGAGAAAACCTTCGAAGTAGCTCCACCATTTGTTGTTATAGAAACACCGTTGACGGTAAGCGAACTACAATTAATAGAATTGCTGACATTAAGCGAACCGAGAGTTCCAATCTCTGTTATAGCAGTCTGTGAAGCCGTTTGTAAATTTCCGTATATAGTACCTGAAGACACGGAGAGACTGATATTGAAGACGGGACTGATGTCAAGAAGTTAGCAAGGTTGTAAGATACTCCATTCTGAATCAGTGACGATGTGCTAATACTTGAAAGTGATATTGAAGACGGTACCGATGTCAAGAAGCTTGCAAGGTTGTAAGATACTCCATTCTGAATCAGTGACGATGTACTAATACTTGAAAGTGATATTGAAGACGGTACCGATGTCAAGAAGCTAGCAAGGTTGTAAGATACTCCATTTTGAATCAGTGACGATGTACTAATACTTGAAAGTGATATTGAAGACGGGATCGATGTCAAGAAGCTAGATAGATTATACGTTACCCCTGCTTGTTGAAACGTATTTGCGTTAATACTCGAAACGCTTAAACTAGATGGAATAGATGTTAAGAAACTAGCAAGGTTGTACGTTGTTCCTGCTTGTTTGAATGAAGTAGCATTGATAGTTCCCGATAGCGTCAATGACCTAACACCAGAAACGATATCACCTGAACCGTTTAGAACAAGTGCTTTGCCCGGAGATCCTACGCCTTCGGTAATATCGGTTAGATAACTTGGAAGATCTAAAGCAATCGGTGATCCATCGATTAGTAATTCTGAGCAAGAGATAGTACCGAGACCACTAATATCGAGATTATCATCAGGAACAAGAGCTAAACCAATAGTTGCTTGACCGACACTAACTCCGGTCAAATAGGATAGACGGTAATCGTTTTTGCTTAGATATAACGTTTGTGCATAAGCATACGATAGAGAGCCGGTCTGATCTTGAGAGAGATAGTTGTTCGGATTGTAGATTCCAGAATCAAATAATGAAGGTGGATATACGAAGCCACTCATTTTTTCTTATCGATACTATATAGTAACACTTTAAAAATGAGCGAAATTGTTGATTATGGAGCTGCGCTCCCGAGTAAATATAAAAGCGCTACGGTCGGTGATATCAAAGAATTAGGTATCAAGAAGCTATTCCGTATGGTGATACTAGGACCCTCCTACAGTGGTAAGAACAATCTCTGCATGCATATCTTAAAACATAGTCCTCACGTTTTTAGTCATCTTCATATCATTGCTCGTAATCCTAATCAAGAGCTCTATGACTATCTTAGAGATAAATTGGAAGGATTCATCACATTTCACGATGAGCCACCTCAAGTCGATTCAATCCGTAAAACTCCCGGCAAGAAGCCAGAGCTTGTGATCATTGATGATTTCAGTAATGATAAGGGGCTCCAAAAGAATGTCTTCTCCCACTATTTCACTCGCGGGCGACATTTCCTACTTAGTACGATATTCCTAAGTCACAGTTGGTTTGGCACTGACAAGATGATCAGGCTCAACTGCGAATATGTAGCGATCTTAAGGGCTAACAGTAAGCGTGATCTAAAGCTGCTTATGACTGATTTCAATATTCGTGGCGTTAATGAAAATGATATCGTTAGGTATTATAATAAAGCTACAGGTGATAGAAAAGGTCAGATGCTTTTCATTGATTCAGTGCGCTCTAAACTACGTTATAACTTTGATAAGGAGATCGATCCGGATCTTGCTTAATTAATATCCTGAAATATAAATCAATACATTATAATAGAGCGGAGCTTAGAGAACTTGTTCGAAAAGATCTGCGATCTTTTGAACTTCGTTCTAATAGAACAAGTATGGCGAGCTTCATTAAGCTTGATAGCACGAACTTAGTTCAGAATGGATTAAATAATACATATAGATACGAATTCGCTGGTTCGTCCGTTAATTTTAAAGATAATGATATCGCTGTTCAATCAATATCCTTGTTTTGTAGTGATTTCAATATTGATAGCTTAGCTTTTGGTAACAACTCGTTTAAGATTGAAGTCCCTACGGGTAGTACAACATCTCTAGTTAATGTAAATCTTCAAGATGGCTGGTACGGATATGCTGATATCAATCGAAAAATCCAAGCTGCTTTGGTAAGCGCTGGAGCTTATCTGATCGATGGAGATGGTAATAATGTATTCTTTATTCAAATTAGTGAAAATAGTACGTATTACAGTTGTCAGCTTGATTGCTCTCCTACCCCGACTACGATTGGAAGCTATACGCGTCCATCAACGGGGCTTTATAGCTCATCTGGATCTGGTTTACCTCTACGTCTCGTGTACCTCGACTGATTATCGATAACGCTAGTTTCGGCAAGGTACTCGGATTCGCTCTGGAACGTATCCAACCGTCCAACAACGATCGCTACCTCTCTTTATCTAATATTGTTCCTCAGGTTCATCCGACCAGTTCTTATGTCGTCCGTTGTGATGCGATCAAAAACGATTACGTCCCATCAGGTGATTTGTTAGCGGCATTTGATCGTGGCGATGCTTCGATTGGTCAGTTGATTTACTATAGACCTAGCAACTACGCTTGGGTGAAACTCAACGATGGTGCCCGTTCGTCGATTACTGTATCGATTTGGAATCAAAACGATGAGCAGGTTCCGAGATATATCTGTTTCAATCATGTTATTGATTAGGCCGCGTGAATTTAGATAAAAAAATGCTTCTTTTTTTTTTATAATTGATAGTTACAAACGAAATGAAGAGCCTTGCATACCGGTTCCTGACATCTTAAATGATCCTGCTCGCATACTCTCCTCCGAGAGAAAAACTGCCACCAGATTTCGTCTTCCGTAAGCTTCTTAATCGTTTCATGTAATCTTTGCTTCCTGGCTACCCTTAACAAACTTCTTAGTCTTCTTAGGGACGCCGACGCCGTATCTCGATTTTACGGTCTTACGAACTTGTTTGATCATATCTACATGTTCAGGCTTGGTTGCTTTCTCAATGAGTTTGCGTTCAGCTAGATCTATGAGATCAGTTGCAATACCTCGATCTTTCATGTAGCGAAGAGCTTGTTTACCTCTTGTTTTGACATCGTTTAAGGTAAGTCGACCGCCCTCTCTATCCGATTCGCTATCGCTATCGACGCCAACTCCAGTCATTGATTTAATAGCAGCTCGTGCAGGGATTGCAGCTTGAGGAGCACCAGCATAGGTAGCCAAAGCAGGAACAGCTGCATCTACGGCTCGCGACAACAAGCCAGAGTCTTTAAGAGCCTTAAAACCTGTTTTAATACCGTTCCACACTTTTCCCCAAACCGAGGAACCTTGGAGCTTCTTATAGCCTTTCTTAATTTCATGGCGCGTAACGTCCAATCTAACTCCACGACCCGCTTTTGAGCCTTAAGCGCCTTCTCATAAGTCGATGGATGCAAATGAATAATAGCACCAGAACCCTTAAGCTCAGCCTTTGTTAAGCTTAGTTTTCCAGTCTTGAATGCTTTGGTTAGCTTCGCCTTAGGTATTTCACTCGAGATCGTTAATTCACGATACATGATTGCTTCTTTTCGAACAAGCTTCGCTCTATTAGAACACGCGGGCAGACACTACGCTTGCGAAGTGTCAGCTTTAAGTTAAAGGTCGCAGATCTTTCGAACAAGTTCTCTAAGCTCCGCTCTATATAATTAAAAGCTAAAGCACGGTTATATTTAATTAATAAACCTCTTCAGTAGATCCATTCTATTCTTCTGTTTAGCGTAAATAAACAATAAGCAAAATATGCCGCAATAATCATCTTTAGTACCTTGAAGTTGAATCTCGTTGTATTGTTTTATTCCGTAGCGTTTAGGAGGTCCCTCGCCCATACTATCATAATAAACACCATCTACGATACATGTCCAGTGTCCTATCTCAAGATCGGGAGGTCTCAATAGAATTAGGAAGGTACCTACCTTGGGAAGAGGCTTGGTAATCTCGGACGATTCATAGATATTTTCGATATTAACATTTATTAGTTTAGCTAATTCGATTAGATCATGATCGCTTGTGACTGCTTTGATTAGATGCGCCATTATTTAATTTTGTTTTCATCTATAGATGATCGTATATAGAACGAATTATTTTAAGATGAGTGACACACAGCTAGCTGATCAGTTTCTCTACCAATCATCGCTAAAAGCGATCCGGATGTAAAAGTATCCTCTAACAAGCGAATCTCGCATGTTATCGATATTAACCAAGGAAGTTATGCAAATGGTATTATTACGCTAGATGCAACTAGCCAACTCAATGGTGCGGAAGGCTTTGCATGTCTTCGCGATAGTTATATACTTCTTCCTTACCTCGTCAGTATGAAGAACACTCACGATACTCAGGATCTCAGTAGTGCGGCTAATCGCCTCTCAGTAGGCATGAAATGCGGAGTATGGAATGTATTGATGCTATGTCTCTAGAGCTCAATGGCAAGTCGATCTTATCAATGAACGAACATAAGATGTTTATCAATAATCTACGTGCTCGTTGAGACTAGCGCTGACTATATGGCTAAGCACGGCGCTGAAAGCTTTCACCCAGATAGCGTAGGATCGCTTGTTCATCAAAGTGCTGCTTCCACTCGGAAATGGATATAGCAACGTTGCTGCAACTACGGGCAATGTTTTAATATCGCTGACGCTATCGACAATGTGGCTACTGGTGGTGCTGTCCTTGGTGCGAATGAAGGATTCGTGAAGCGACTATTGGCTAATCCTCCAGTAGCGAACGCTGTAACTAACGGTTGGCCTACGGTTGCCAATGCGGCTGTTTCAAATGATATCGCTAATCAGTTTGGACGAGGAGCTTTCAAAGCAGGAGTCGCTGCGGCTAAATCTATTGCTGGTTCTGGTATTATATGCTCAAGATTAAGCTTGTTGATCTTCACCTGATTTTCAAAGATCTTGATCTCATGGGGTCGCCTCAGATCAAGATCCGTCTGCGTGTGAACCGTGGATCGGCTGTTATTAATTTAGGGACTGGTAGGACCATGACTCTAGCTTCTACAACTCGCCAAAGTGGCTCTACTTGTCCTATTATGGTTACATCGGCAAGCACCGGAGCCCCGAATGCGACTGTTGTCCCTAATGCCGTTACGCAAATTACTGTTGCTTGGGGTGCTATCACTAATTCGCTTGAAGATGTTGTTAATAGTACTTATTTTCCATTTACCACGTGCCGACTATACGTTCCATTCGTTGATCTAGAGAATCCTACCGCGATCATCTCTAAACCTACAAAGAAGATTCGTTATCTCGATTATTATGCCCAACACTTTGGAGCGGCTCAAGGAGCTCAAGCTGGTAAATCGTTTGATCTACAGCTTTCGGCTAGTCTCAAAACGTTAAATACGTTGCGGTGCTTCCTTTCGCTAAAGGAACAGCGCTTTTGATACAGTCGAACAGTTTCAATCTCCTTTCGATAGTGCACCGTGGACCGTTCAACCTGGATCTGCTATTCGTAACTTTAATGTACGCATTGGCAACAGTCAAGTGTTTGATCTAAATCATGAGTATGATTTCCAGAATTTTTGTGACGAATTCTCGAAGCTGTCGGCTATTAACGGTGATATGACGCCTGAATTATCGAATGGTCTAATTGATTTCAAAACATGGGCCTCCACTAATTGTGTACTCGTCGCCGACGTGTCTCGCTTAACCGAAAGGATGTTCCTCAGTCGCGTCAGATTAAGGGGACGAACGCATCGTCTCAGGATTGTAATCTGATCGTTATCGTTGCCCATGAAAATGAAATGACTTATAATCGTCTCACAGGGAGGTAGATGACTATACTGCTAATTAGGCTCTCTCATAAAAAGAAAACACTATTTTGACTTGATGAACAAAAAAATATTTTTTTAATTTGACTTTTGCAGGTTGTAGTTAATTGATGGTTTCTAACTCTTTGAGTAGTCGTGAGCATTTTTCTTTAACGAACTGATTGTTGCGTAACCAATCGAGATATTTGGGATCGACTCTCTTAATATAATCTAGAGTTTTAGTCTTATGACGACCCCAGGTCATAACGTATTCATCGGTTTCTTCTTTACTATCCGCGAACTTAGTCGTAAGAAAGTCTTTAATCCCATCGCTCGCGTTTAAACTTGGTTGTTTGCTCATCCATCGGCAGTAACTTGGATCGATGGCATAAACCTCTTCAATCGTCTTGTCTTTAAATTTACCAAATGTTAGTGTTGTCATTGTTATCTATATACTATAGGAGGTAGAGTAATCTGATAAAAAAATAATTAATGTGAGTTCGCTTAAGATGGCAACTTTCTAAATTCTGATCTTGATATTTAAATCATTATATAAATGATGTTGTCAGATTTGTATGTAAGATTTTTCGGCGACATTGTTTCTATAATCGTTCCTATCAATATAAGGTGCTTGATGACTTATGAAACATCTTCAGGTTAAAAGGAGTGTTCTATTCAATATAAGCTGTTTAGAGGTCTTGTCATTATTTTCACTCCTACATTTAAAATTGGATTAAATCCATGTTTAAAAGCTTAAATGTAGGATTGAATTTTTTGGTAGTCATTTCAGCTACGATTCAACTACTGATGTTGTTCGTGGTCACCGGCATTTCAAACTGAGATGGCAGCCTGCGAGTGCCCCAGCGGCCTCCACCCCGTTGCCGTCGTCTTCGCCTTTCAGCTTGACGCTGAGCTCTTCGGTCTGCGATCGTCTCTGGCTCTAGAACCCGTGCAGGCGGGGCTACTGGAGCACCCTCTCGGTTGATCCACCAATGAGAATGAAATTGGTGTGGCAGTAGCCTCGTACCCACTTCGCAACTGCAACTTGTATCTGATGCACGCAAGACATTCCATTGGTTTGGCTTACACACCTGTACAGGGCCTCATGAGCAGCTCAGTCGATAGTCGCATCTCATCTGTCTGAATCAGTGCGTAAGAAGATATAACTCTTACAACTGCATCGTATAGTGGCCGGCGAAGTCGGTTCAGTAACATAGTTTCATCTCGAGCTCAGGTGGCCCGGTACTTATTAACCGATTGAATCCACCAGTGCCGGAGCCGTGTCTGGATTGTAAGACCGTATCTGGATTGTAAGTAGATCACCTCGGCTTTGGCAAGCCACTTCTTCATTGTTGCATGATAGCCTTCAACTCTCGAAGTGGCCTGAAGTCCAAAATGAACGACTCCGTTGGTCCAACAGCGGACCAGACGACGTTTCCAGAGACTAAGCCAAACATCGTCGATGTATGCAGCTTCTGCGGCTGAAAGCATGTGCAACTCCGCCGTCTGAACTCGAATTCTTCCTCAGTCGCAGAAGATATCAGCCTCAAAAACACGTCGCAAAAGCTTCGGTGCTCATCAGAATCTTTCCATCTAACTGCATTAGCTGTAGAGTCCTCGTCGTTGCGAATTTGTCTGAAGGTGTTTCGACGAGCGTGCATCTCGACGTTCTTAATCACGTGCCACAAACATAGTAGATGCGGTACTGCTGGAAATGCTGACTCAAGTGCATTGATCAGAGCCACCTCAGCATCACTGAAAAAAACTTGAGGTGGCAAAATATTGTAGGCAGTCATCATCAATTGAAGCTGGCGCAACACCCAATCGTAGTCCGGCTCCATTTCATTACGGATGAAGGCTTGAGCTATGTGGATGGTGCTGTTGTTCCCCGTCACGCCAACTATATTCAATAGAGGGAGACCAAACCGATTGGTACGGTAAGTGCAGTCCAACAGCACAATATCGTAGTTGTCCTTGTAGATCAACACAGCGGGTTCAAAAGCGAAGAACAGGTGGGTCACACGAGACTGCAAGTCCGTGTCAAACTGCACAAAATACTCTCCACCCCGTAGCTCCTGCAGGAGAAACTCCATACGGGTCAACCCTCCAATCTGGTCAGTCACAGACCGTCTTCTTTCTTTAGAGATGTCTCGGTTAAGCAGGACGAGACCAGTTCCATCGAGATTCAGTCGGGCTATTGTTTGCGCTGCCGTCACTCCGACATCCGCATCAGCAGCAATTGCTTCACGTACAGCTTCCGTTCGTACAGCCCTCCGGTGAACAGGATGAGCGGATGGGTGACTCGATGGGGGATGGTTGTGTAGTGTTGATCGGTCGCGGTGCTCAATGCCCCACCGTTCTGACTCCGTACCAATATGCCCTGAGCGAACGATACTCAGCTGCATTCTACATCCACAGCGACGTGAAGCAGCATTCAAGCGCCGGCGCACAGATCGTGATACGTAACTGCGGTGTGAACCATGTCGGTCACAACCGAGGACGACTCGGCGATGCTGCCCGAACCGATCACTTGAAACAGATTTTACTACCAAACCGTAACCATGCGCGCGCATACGAATTCGCTGCACGCTTGGCAGAATCAATATCCGCAAAGGTGGACTCTGGGTGACACGGCAGTATCCACTGCTGTGCCATTGGCGATGGACTCGTGGCAGCGAGGGTCCGGTGTGAACGGCAACGAACTTTCCATTGGTCTCAGTGGGGACCTAGTGCTGACGACGGACTGCTGGCCGCGACGGAGTTCTCGCTGGTCGCGGACTGCTGGACGCGACGAGACTGCTGAACGCGACGGACTGCTGGCCGAGACGGAGTTCTCGCTGGTCTTGGTGACGACCTGGTGCTGGACTGGTGACTGACTGCTGAGCTGCTGTAGGCGGTGTCTTCTTCTTGGTGGCGACGGCAGTGGACGGCTAACAGGCAAACGAGTGCTTCTTTGGAGGCTTCTTTGCGAATGTGGCCGTACTACACTTACGTTGATTACACAAAAATAGGCATCGCCTCGTGTCGTGAGTTAGGTCAGAACAGGAGGTTCCTGCGAATAAAATCGAGGGTCCTGTGAATATCATCTCCCAAATGGCCCACCCTCAATCCTGCAACGGAACCACGATTTGACGACAATTGCTCCGTAGCCGTGCAACGGAACACCGTAAGCACGATGATTGGTCAAAAACTATGTATCCGATTAGTGCCCACTTAACCAAATCGTAACCTGCTTTGTAATCATCCGAAAGCACTGTAACCTGCGGGGCCGGTGCCTGTCTCGACAACAAACCACCAACTTTGTGTAAATCTTTTATAAGGATGCGTACTGCTACCCCGCTTAAATGGCAGGGGCAGAGACAGAGTCATTTGGTGGGGGCCATGCCCCCTAGAAATTTACAGAACTCTCTTCTCAAGAGGGTACTTTTCAGTCTTCAGAGCTCCCCAGGCCAAGATATATATTGAAGTTTGTGAGGGTTGCTGGTTTTGGTACAATGTACCAGCTATTGAGGGTTGCTGGTTTGGTACCATGTACCAGCTGTACCCATTCATCTGAACCGGTCCAATACGACTCCGCGATGATTACGGTACGTTGTTTACGCTACCAATGATTAGACGAGTAGGATGATTGGACGATTACAGAGTGTTGGGGATTAGATGTACCAAATGATTGGATGCAGACTAGTTAGAGAAGTCAGTGTAAGCTCCAAACAATCAATCACTTTCGAATCCTCCAACACCTCAACACCTTTAATAGGTTATGAGCCCAAGCACATGTCCTCTGCCCAAGACGCCTCGACCAAGGTCACCATCGACAAGTTCAACGGTGATAACTACGCGACGTGGAGCCGCTACATGCGTGACGTGTTCCTGACCAAGTCAGTGTGGCATGTGGTGAGCCGCGAGACGACGCCAAGCTTCACGGACTCGCGACCCAAGGACGACTACGTCAAGTCGAGCAACATCGCGTTCGGTCTGATACTTCTCCACATGGATGCTGACTACCACCATGTGGTTGACAACTGTGAGGAAGCGTGGACTGCGTGGATGCGTCTAAAGACGCTGTACGGTGGATCGCAGAAGGCTGGTCGCATCTTTTGAAGCGCCAGCTCTTCAGCATGGAGATGTCGGAAGGCGGTAATGTCTTGCATCATTGCAACGAGGTCCTGAACATCAACGCCAAGCTCAGCGGTATCGGCGCCAAGATGGAGGACGAGGATGTGGCAATCTGCTTGCTGCGCAGCCTCCTAAGAGCTACGAGAACGTCGTGCTCAACCTAGAGATGAGCAATGCAGAGCTGAGGTCGCAAGACGTTGTGAAGGTGCTCACGAACGAGCACATCAAGCGGCAACGAGAGAAGACGACGACGGTGAAGACTGAGAACGCGGCCAAGGCGTTCAACACCGATCGTGAGTCTCGCCAATGCACATACTGCGAGAAATTGGGGCACGTGGCCGACAAGTGCTGGCCCAAGCAGAAGGACGAGAACCGAGGGCCAAGACAAGAGGGGCAACGGCCGTGGACGCGGGGCCAACAACATCCAATGGAGAAACGACAGCGACGAGTTCGACTATGATCGAGTGGCGTTCGCAGTTTCCCAGGAAGGTGGAGTTTCGATGGGCAAGAATGTGTCCGGGATGTGGGCGGTCGACAGCGGTGCCACGCACCATATCTGCAACGACAAGGCCAAGTTCGCCAATTTGATCGAGCGAAATGAAGGCGAACTTTCGGTGGCCGATGGCAACAAGGCGGTCATCAAGGGTGTGGGGACCATCGTGGAAAGAGTGGTTCTGCCCAACGGCGACGAACGCGAGATCGCGATCAAGAACGCGCTATACGTGCCGAACATGAGCAAGAATATACTTTCTGTACCGCAGATCAACAAGCACGGAAGTTCCAAGTCGTGTTTGACGGTGCTGAGATGCACGTTTCGCGCAAAGACTCGAATCAAGTGGTGGCGACAGCGGATCTCGTGGATGGACTTTACTGGCTTCACACCTCATCGATCAGCAAATGCTGCTACATGTGAAAGGACGATCGACCTGCACGCGCGGATGGGTCACGCTCCTATCGAGGTTCTTCGCAAGATACCGCATAACAGATCTCATAAAGCATGCATATCTCTTTAAGCGCACGCAGTGTAAGCCAATCATATCTATCGTTTTAGCCAGTACTTTTATTATAACTCATAAAGCACACTCGATTTTGTGTTGAAATTACAGTGGAGAAGAACGGAAAAACCACACATTGGAGCAGCCATTCATTTCAGAGTTCATGAGTTCATGTTTGCAGCATTCTGCCTGTTCATTCTTAATTTGCATCTATTGCAATGTCGATTAAAGGAGACCTTTTCAGGTGAATTTTCTGTTAGCATCTGTACATGTACTATCCTATGCACGTGCCGAACAGCCATGTCCTCATGTACATGGGGTGTGGCTATGAGATCTGTTATGCGGTAGTCGACAACAACATGATTAAGGACGCGAAGGCACCTTCCACGTCGAGCGGACCAAGTCTGTGTCGTGGTTGCCAGCAAGGGAAGATGGTCCAAAACCCTTTCCTAGCAACCGTGATAAGCGTCATTACGACACGTTCGAATTGCTCCACTTCGATATCTGCGGACCCATGGAAGAAAACTCGCTTGGTGGCAGCAAGTATCTGCTGCTGTTCGTGGACGAAGCCAGCGGGTGTATGAAGGGGTTCCGTCTGCGTGCCAAGTCGGAAAGCTTTAGACTGTATCAAGACGTACATCATGAAAGTGCAGAAGCAATTCGGCAAGAAGGTCAAGTTTGTACGGCACGACGGAGCTCGTGAGTTTGCAAGTAATTCGCTCAAGAAATTCTACGAAGACGAAGGCATCGAGCAGCAAACCACAGTTCCATACGCACACCAGACCAACGGCCCGCCAGAGCGAGCTATCCGAACTATCGTCACGATCGGCCGCAGCATGCTGCATCACGCCAAGCTGGACAAGTGTTTCTGGGCTGAGGCGGCGATGATGGCCAGCTAAGCAAAGAACCGCCTGCCGTCACCCAAGATCGAGCACAAGACTCCGTTTGAGATCGTGTACAAGTCCAAGCCGAGTGTAAAGCACATGCGTGTGTTCGGCTGTCGGACGTACATCCTGACCCCGAAGGAGAAGCGGCTCAAGTGGGATCCTAAGGCTCGCGCCGGATTGTTCATGGGCTATGAAGAAGTGTCCAAGGCATATCGACTCTATGACATCGAGGCGGGGAAGGTGGTTATCAGTCGCGATGTCAACTTCGACGAATCGACCTTTGGACTCTCACCGCCGATTTTGATGAAGATGTCGACGACCTGGACTTCGAATCGCTCGACATTGACAATGACGATTCACGCCAGACGGAATATAAGCAGGCAGGGAAGCGCAAGAGTCGCGCGAGTAACGAAGACGAATCTGCCAGAAGACCCCGAGTTGTGCGTTACCGACCTGGACTGGAAGAAGCAAGTGCGCCAAACGACTCCTTTCCGCACCAAACAAACGCAGACGAAGAAGAAAATCCCGTAGATCAAGATGAAGAATCGACTCCCCTGTATTTTGGCGTGCAAGTGACAACGCAGTCGAAGCAGCTGCAGATTTATCGGAGCCGTCAACATTCCAAGAGGCAGTGAACGGCCTGGACCAAGTGCACTGGCGCAAGGCAATTCGTGCTGAGCTCAAGTCGATGCGACTTCGTGGTGTATTTCATGCTGCAAAATTACCCAACGGATAACGCGCCATCGGTACTAAGTGGGTATTCAAGATCCAGCGAAAAGCGGACGGCTCCATAGAGAAGTACAAGGCGCGCCTCGTGGCCAAAGGCTTCAAGCAGAAGTATGGCATCGACTGACTACACTGAGACGTTCTCGCCTTTTGTCAAGTACGTGACGCTACGCATGGTGATCGCACTTGCTAAGTACTACGGATGGCCTCTCGATCAACTCGACGTGGTGACCGCTTTCCTGTACGGAATAATGAAGGAACTGGTGTTCTGCGTGGTCCCCGAAGGTGTTGATCTCCACGGTGACTTCGACTGCCTGGAATTAGTGAAAGCAATCTACAGTCTCAAGCAAGCTTCGCGTGTTTGGAACGAGACCGTCGACGACTTCGTGTGCTCTATCGGCTTTCAAGTCTCGGCCTTTGACCCGTGCCTCTACATTAAAGTTGTTGATGGCCATTGTGTGCTCGTGCTCGTCTTCGTGGACGATGTATTAATCACTGGTAGTTCACCCGAGCTGATCTCACACACGAAGAAAGACCTCAAGGCACGCTTCGAAATGACGGACAGCGGCAAGTGTGTGTTCGTGCTTGGGATCGAGTTGGTAGACGGCCCGGATGGCAGCGTGACGATGTGCCAGCGGCGTTATGTGGATGACATCCTGAAGCGTTTCAGTATGGACGAGTGCAAAGCTGTGGTAAGTCCGGTGGACATGAGCACCCGACTGGTTCCAAGCGACGCAGCGACCGAGGTGAACGCTCCGTTTCGCGAAGCTTTGGTGCCCTGATGCACTTGATGACTGCTACTCGTCCAGATATCGCGTATGCGGTGGGCTATGTGTCGCGCTTCATGGAGAACCCTCAAGAAGAACACTGGGTTGCGGTCAAGCGCATTTTTCGCTACCTGCAAGGCACCAAGACGCATGGAATCTGCTTCAAGCCGGGTGACAACATCGACTTTCGCGGGTACTCCGATGCAGACTGGGCTGGCGACCTCGCGGACCGCAAGTCGACTTCCGGCTACACGTTCATGCTGATGGGTGCGCCTGTGAGCTGGGGCAGCAAGAAGCAGTCAAGTGTTTCGCTGTCTACGAGCGAGGCGGAATACATCGCGCTCAGTCTGGCGATCCAAGAAGGCAAGTGGATGCATCGCCTGCTGTGCGAAATTCTGGCGGCTACCTACGAGACAGGACCCGAGCTCAAGATTCGAGAAGACAACCAGTCGTGTATCAAGATGACAAAGAATCCAGTGAACCACGGTCGCGCTAAGCACATCGACATCAAGTACCACCACATCCGCGACGAGGTCAAGCGCGGCGTAGTGCACCTCGAGTATTGCGAGACTTCTGTGATGCTAGCAGACATCATGACCAAGGCGCTGCCGGGACCTCGCCACACCGACCTGATGGCTGCACTCGGCATCCACGAGTGTTCGCATTGAGGGGCGTATTGAAGGTGTATTGAAGGTTGCTGGTTTTGGTACAATGTACCAGCTATTGAGGGTTGCTGGTTTGGTACCATGTACCAGCTATACCCATTTATCTGAACCGGTCCAATACGACCCGCGATGATTAAGGTACGTTGTTTACGCTACCAATGATTAGACGAGTAGGATGATTGGATGAGTACAGAGTGTTGGTGATTAGATGTACCAACTGATTGGATGAAGACTAGTTAGAGAAGTCAGTGTGAGCTCCAAACAATCAATCACTTTCGAATCCTCCAACACCCTCAACACCTTTAATAATATAGCCGACTTCGAACCGCCCCCCTTCAGGCCCCTAAAAATGGGTCTGGCTCCGCCCCTGTTAAATGTAACAGCGGATTGCGCTCTCCGCTGGACCCGAGCGAACCGGAGGAACAGCTAATCCGCTAGATTGTCTTGCAATACACGATTTAGTGGGCTGGTTACCCGCTGAACAAAACTGTCTAACGTTGTATTTGCCAAATAAAAAAGATACAAACGTGTTTTTAGGTAAATAGGAAGTGAAGCTGGCGTTGAGCTGCACCGCTGCGATTCCGGCCGCGTCGCTCTCCGGGCACTAGTTGCCGCAGTGTCGTCTGTAGCATAGTGCAGGGCAGATGAAGACAACAACGGAAACAGTGGGGTGTCCGTGGCAGCTATCACGGGAAAGTCATTCTCCCGGACAAATACACTTCGACGAAGAAGCGTCGGCATTCTAGTTAGCCCCCATCCTCCCATAAACGCCACCCCGACAAACATAAAGCATGGCCACCCGAGCACCGCCGAAAAGCGCAGCGCGACCCTGCACTGCAAGCGAGTACGAGGCGCATCAAACGACCTAAATACAAGCACCTCCGCTGCTTGGCCGTCACAACCGGGGTCGGGCTACTTGTGGACACGCGTTCGGTGTTGGACGGTGTGTTCCTCGGACGACATGTAGTTGTAAGAGCGCTCTCTCACCAATCCGCTGGATCAATCCGCTGCTTGTCTGAATATGGGTGGCTGGAATCCGCTGGAATCTGGCGGATAATCCGCTGAATGGCGCTCTGTACACGCCGGCAGATCAGCCTATCCGCTGGAACGCTAATTCCGCTGGAATAGACCTCAATCCGCTGAAATTTGGATTGCAGTACGCACCGTAACTCGCTTTCAAGTGTATGACGGTACTTTGATGCACAGCCGGGGTCGTAATAAAATATTAACTTTTGTCTTTCTATAAGGGTACGTCGACACAAGTTGGCCTGACCCTCAGATTGTTATTTGTACCGATGTTGATACTATACACTGCAACAAGCGGGTTTAGTCAACAAAAAGTACCTTTGATTTCTTTCCGCACGTTAATTTCTCTCGCACGCTCGATTACCCGCGTCACAGGAAGCTCCCGCCCGTGACCGCAGCACCCAGCGCTGCGCTTTTTTTTTTTCTACATTCTCAAATCTGCCACGTAGATATTAAGTCGCAAGTGTTCCAGGTTTTCAGCTCATGCGCCGTAAAGACGTGGCTAGACGAGGGGTACAACGCGTATATCCACGAAAAGCGCTTACAAGCACTGGACTGAAGTGGAAGTTTGAATGCTAATACTTCTTTGTCAAATATGCAGCGCTCCTGGAGGAATTCCCTGTTCCTTCGGCACATATCTATAGCGGCGACGAGACTGGTGTGGAACATCAACGAGGTGCTCCAAAGGATTGTCAATTCAAGATATCACTTCCGACTAAAATAGCTAACATACATTGCTAGGTCCGGTCGGGTACTCTTTGCAAGGTACATCAACTCTCAATCGCTGCACGGTAGTCAATGCCAGGCTCTTTGTCGCCGTCAGTCTTGCTTATAGCTTCAGGGTTGTCTCCATCGGAGAGCGGCACCCATGAGCATCACTAAAACCGAACGCTCTAGCACCTCACCAGCGTATTTAACATCTTGTCCTTACTTGTCATTGAGATCTGCGACGAATGCCAACGCCTTCTCTAAGCTTTCATCGTTCGTGGCACACAGCGAGTCGTCCACATACACTAGCAAGATAGATTTCAGGCCGCCCTTGAAGTATGTGTACAAGCACGGCTCCGCTTGAGGGACGTACGCAACCCAAGGATAACACACAATAACCGTGGACGTCAGATTGATATTAAATTTAGTTTTGCCCTTACGTGCAGTGAATGGATCATACTTCTCGTAGTGCGGGGAGTGGCTCAGTCCAGTCTCTCGTCAGGAGATACCCATAATTGACTGCAGTTTTTTTTCAGATCTAAGTCAAAGACCACTAATAGATTCATAGATGGGTCTTGCATGCGTTGACGTATGGAGGACCGGTTTATGAATGCGTGGATGAAGAGCACAAGACGCCAATTACAAAGCTTATCTCGCGTCAAATCGTTTCAAAACAAAGATTGAAGCTTCAGTTGCAGCTTAGTGTTGCTACTTTATGCTGTACATGAGAATACCTCCAGTATTTTATATAGCACCGTTGCTCAAACAACGATATATTAGACCTTCGTATTGTATGACAGTACACCTCTCAAAATAAATTCCTCAAAAGATGATACTTTCACCGTTGTTTTGCGCAACGGCGTATTATACTAACACTTCTTATGGACATAAACCCTTTAAAAATAATACTATAACGACTATAAAAAAATGGGACGACCCAGTAAGGACTGGTTTCTCGCAATCCCCCTCCGTGCGTCTCCGCAGATTTGCAAATTACAGCTTCTCTCTGTACGTATACGATCGAGCTTCCTGTTTGTCTTTTATAATGACATCGCGTTCTTGTGTGTTCGTTCGTGTTAATTATGAGATACAGGTTAATTAAATGAAGAAATCACTGGAGACGAAAACTTTCTCAGTGGCCAAAATGGTTGTGGTTTCCAGGGACAGATAAACTGAAGAAGTTTGTTCAGCCTCAACCACTTCCACGAGAAACCAAAACGTCTTTGATGAAGAAGCGTGCCATTAAACAGTCTTTTAACAGTATTGATAACTACGTGCAGCCATTTCCGAGGCCGTTGTTTGAAAATGGCCTGAGTTTCTTGACGAACTGAAGACGTATAAAGCTGCTAACCATATTAAGTTCAGAACTAGAAGTTCCCGGCTAACTACAACTCACAACAATTACGTTCATCACTATCTGAACTTCGAAAATGTTGTTTTATTAAACCCTTTTTGTTAGGAAAAATAGAGTCGTCAAACTTCCTGATTGCTATGAGTATTCCTTTATGGACTTCCAGTGTACGCACGGTTGTATAAAAGAATCACGTGGCAACGATGCTCGTGGTATGGCGGTACGATACACAGGATGCGATGCGCGGTTTACGGCTAAACTTGAAAGGATTTCGGATAAATGGGGAATTCATATCCGGAATGAGGTAACTTCTTATTTATATGTAAGATTCTGGGTTCTATTGGATATATTATAGCACTTTTATGTAAGGTATCGAGGCACAATCATTGCACGGACCAGTTAGTGGCTAATTCTATTTCTCAGCCAGCGGCATTCTGAACGATAGCCCAGAAATTGCACAAGATGTAGCTAAGATGCTCGATGTCCGAGCAGAAGCACGGCACATTACAGCTTGTCTTTCTGATAGACTTGGTGGGGCTATATGCGAAGGTTTATTAAATGATAAGCTGTATTAACGAGTTGTTTACGTTAAAATGTTTGATACAGATCGAACTCTTAGTTCTCAACAGGCCAGCAAAATCATTAAAAAATTGAAGGAAGAACGAGTGCGACGGCACGTGTCAAGAACATGCTAGACGTTTTTGTCAAGTCTACAGGTAACGACGCCGCGTTACTACAGGACCAATTACGCATCACGTGCGGGATTATCGTCCAGTCCATTGCTCAAAGAACTATTTAGCGAAATGGGGGATTGCCTCATCGTGGACTGGACACATGGAACCAACAACCTCGACTATCACATGGGTACAATTCCAAAAACTTCCCAACACATGCAGTTAATTCTAATCGGTATCACTGATATTACTATTTTGCGTAGGATCTCTGATGGTGACAAATGCTACTGGACGCGGGATTCCTGTGATTGACTCTCTGGCTTTAAACCAAAAGAAAACAACCATGGCGCGTGTTCTGGAATTTTTCAAGAAGGAAAATCCATTGGAATGGAGAAATGCTCGCACATTTGTGATTGACAAAGACTTTACCGAGTGGAAAGTGCTTGAAAGTAGCTTCCCCGGTGCTAAGGTAATTCTGTGTCAGTTTCATGGGATTAAATACTGGAATACCCTGCTTCAAAATCGCAAATTCAACGTCAAAGTAGCTGAACGAGATGAAATCGTGAGCATGTACCGTACGATGATGTACAGGTGAGTTATAACTGGAAGTAGATACGCGAAAAGGTAGCCTTGCTAACGATAATCGCATTTTATGTATGTGGTTGCAGTCCAACACAATCCACGTATCAATCTGCTTACGAGGCTTGTGCCGAGTATTGCAAAACGAACTGTCCATCCGTCGTCGCATACTTCGACAAAAACTGGGGTACATGTCTAAGTATGTGGGTGAACCATACCCGTGGTCAAGGTTTTAGTGCTGGGAACACCACGACAAATAGACTGGAGTCAAATTTGCATCAACTAAAAGTTTTGGCTTAGCCGCAAGCCTCGAATTGATAAGGCAATATCCGGAATCTTCGGGCACCAAGTCTCAGTATTCCGACAATTTACCTCATTACTTAGCAGACAAGTCTCTCTGTCCAGAATGCCTCGAGTCATACCTGAATTTCTACGCCTTGTAACTGGAAGGTTAAGCGATTATGTGTATGATATGATCCATGAACAATACGCAATATTCAACGGGCAAATGCGAGAGGTAACCCCACGCATCATCGACATGTCAAGACGATGGAACTGGGAGGTTATATATAAGACGTCAAGCTACACTGTAAACAATAAGGAATGGACTTGCACATGCAAATTCTATGTTACCACCCTGCTACCGTGTAAATACGTGATGCTTGTAGCGAAACGTGGACAGGGATTTTGAGTTTTGCCTGGTAGCAGCATCCCAAGGAGATGGTTTATGGAGGAAGCGGTCAAAATGCATCCGTTCATAATGATAAGTGAGCGCTCTCTTTTATGCGTGCGTAAATCGGCAAGTGCGAGTGGGTCTAGTGTCGCGGATAATAGCGAAAGCACAGATGATCATGACAGTGAAGACACCGATTCTCATGGTTTGAATCCGGTGTCTCAGTTTTGAAAGATGCTGCACCTTAAAGTACATCCTCAGTAGGACTGCCGGCCACGCTCATAACCAAAAAAAGGTGGAGAGAGTCCTCTATTTGCAACTTAAGAGACGAGAGCGTGCGAAACGCGTGGTGTTGTCCTCCAACGAGAAGTATCGATATGCAAAGCAGACATTTGAGCCGTTGTTTGACTGCTTATCCGAATTGTCATCGGACAATTTTTATAAAGAGCTGGACAAATGGCAGCCGGCGTATTAAAGGAAAAAATATCAAAGAATCTTCGGCTCTGTCCGACAATGAGGTGCAAAGCGGAAACAGCCACTGTAGCAACACCAGCGATCCAGACATATCGTATTTTACAGATAACTGTGTTGATAGCGCCGACACATCGCTAATCAGCTAGGCAAGACTTCGTTTTTCAAATACCGAAAACAGTCAGCACAACAGCCACCAGGTTGAACATGAGTTAAGCCGTCCCAGTGCTTCATCCTCTCGGAAAGACTATGAATTTAATTGCTCGCATAACCAGCTAGCCATTAGAAAAGCAAGCCTCGTTCCTACTGATGGGAGAAAGCACAGAAAAACAAAGGCACTACAGCTACCAAAGGCAAAAAGACGCAATACCACACGCACAAAGTGGAAACAGAGCCATATACGATGCGCTACCAAAAGAAAGGCGGTCCTCACACTCGCAGACGACTTCAATGTAATCGTGGAAGAGGTAGTGGCGTGGTCGCGAAATACTCAAATGTCAAGAGTGTCTGATGTGCTGGATGCATACCCCGTCAAAAAGACGATATATCCGAGAAAAACTTAGTTTTCTCGCGGGGATTTGTGCTACCTTCGAACTGCATGCACAAATTTGTTGTGTCTAAGCCAGTTTTGACAAAAATGGCTTCGTTATTAAGAGATTTTCGCAAACAGCCACCAAGCAATCAGCGTATCCCGACAGCTCTCTCGGAGGATCCGTAGAAGATCTTGTGTTGGAGTGCAAACGGATCGCTCCACGTTCAGCAGGTATTGCGATGCTGTCGTTGAACCCTCATTGAACTTGAATTGCTAACAAATGCATTATCTGTTCATACAGCCGCTTTGTTCATCAAGTGAACAACTTATATTTACAAAAATGAAATGCAGGCAATGGGAAAGGGATACGAGGTGGCTTCACAGGAATTGGACCGCTGGAAGCGTGCAGTTTTCTTTACAGTATGTCGCTCTCTTTTGTAGAGATATAAACGGTCATTTTGGATGGCTTCCGTCACCTGGAATGCGGAGAGAAGAATGTGCAAATGAGGTGCTCAAAAATAAACAACACGACCTTGAACACGCGGTTCCGCTTACGTAGAGGCAGCGCTTCGATTTGTGTATCAGAAGTCATCGGATATGTTGCAGAGGATCAAATGCTAAACAACTCCGTCATACACATGTGCTGTCAGGAAATTTGTCTCTTGGCGGTCTTCAGTTCCATTTTGCTTTCGACCTACGTATTTACTATTGATTCCCACCCAGCCCACGCCCTTCAGGTGCATCGCGTCAAGCCCCTCCAATCGACATCGGCGTGGTAAAATATGTCGTTTTGCCGGTGCATGTGTCTAATATACATTGGGCAGTGATGGTCGTAATTCTACATTATGCACCCAGAGAAACATCTCACATAAAGGTAGTGTTCTATAAACCATTTTGCGGGGCTAAATACAAAGAGGAAATGGAGATCAGTAAATGGCAGAACGGACTGATGCCATTTATTTGCAAGTGGCACGAGGAAACTCGGCCTTCGGAAGTATTTCCTGTGGTTGAGTTAGTCTGGTTAATGGACCCCATCAACCTGCAGGGACGTTGTGCTGTGGTGTCCTTGTAATCGCTCAAGTGTACTCAATTATCAATGACCCCAGATACCACTTCTCAGCTGAAGATATTTCGTCCGAGTATCGACACGTTATGCGCTTACGCGTTTTGTGGTGGCTACTGTGTAGGACTGTCGAGCTACCCTTACAAGACGTCTCGAGTTCTGTCAACTCGGATATAGCAAATTTCTTTCCAGCATAAATTAGCTTGCATCACTTATAATATAATAACACATCATCCTCACAGCTGTAGTCACCAAGACAGGGTTGAAGAGCTTCGCTAACTTATTGGTCTTCTACAAAGCTTGGTGCGTAACTCGAGCATACCCCCCGCAACTCATTGATTTAAAGGCTGAGCGTCCACAACAACTCGTTAGTTTGTTAGTTATAATCCACTTAAAGTGCTAGTGTCATTGTTGTACCTTTCACGACGGATACTCGTCAGTTGCCATCCTTTCGCGCTCATCAAGGAGCCTCACACGTCAACGATCACTGCAAAAACGATTAATTAACAGTTAGCATTCAATCCATCACCTTCGGCGCGGGCAATCGTACGCTGCAACGGAATCAAGACGCTCGCAAAAACATTTGCAGCACTCCGCCTCGTTTTTTACGGTGGCGAGAATACTGCTTTTGCTACCCCTACACTACAGTCGACTGGCACGTCGTTGCGCAGGGTGTGTCCACACGCAACTGAAGCAACGGGTGGAAGTTTGTCTCTGCCAGCGGCGCTGCCACTGTTCAGCTTCCTCTGACACGGGGCTTCCTCTGGACATGGGGTTTCCTCTGGACACTGGGCGGTGACCGATAGGGGTTCCGAGTTTTTGGTACACACAGTGCCGACGCGTGATGTTGCCCGGCAACGGTAGCCGAGCTAAACCAGCACCGTTGCTGGGCAACGGAACAAATTGTCGTCAAATCGTGGTTTCGTTGCAGCAAGGAGAGTCCAAATGGCCTGTGGGAATCGCTCCAATTATACGGCCACCATAACTTTATGCTAGAGCTTCGCCAAAAATATATTATTACAGGATGGGGCTCTGACAGACGTAGCAAAACACGCTTGTAATGAACAGGATTAGGTTAACGCTCGCGTTTCTAGAGTTTGAAAGGAGTTTGGGCAGGGTGGACACAACTTATGACCACCCTGAGCAAATACAAAAACCTATATAAATGAATGTATGTACATAGTGATGGTCGTGTACGTGACAAGAGGTTTGTATGGGGCGGTGCTGGCACCCGCGAAAACACCTCGTATGAGCCCCACCACGAGACACGGAAGTCGTTATATCACCATTGAGTGTGAAGGTCCGTCGACACCATTAAATGGATAAATTACCGACAGGAGAAAGTTCATTGATAGCCGCATGATCCGCAAGGGATTCCGCCGAGAGAAAGGGCTTTATATATAACCGATTAGTTTCGGGAGCTGCGAGCCCTTCATTTCGGAACGTACGCGGTCGGAGACAAATAGCACGCTCAATCGCACAGAGTATGGAATTGAAATCATAACGATTGCTGTTAACCTATGACTGATGAGATATCGTGTATATAGGCGACTCGGAGTACGAGCCTAGCGAAGGAGACCATCGGACGAGCTCCCTGGCGATTTTGCTGACGAAGTTAATGAAGACTTCGATTCCAGTGAAGAGGGGAAGAGGAAGAGCAAAATATGGTGGACGTTGCTCCAGAGAGTGGTAAGCAGTTCCCCAGCAAGCGGAACTTCCACAAAAGAAGCTGCGATGCGCTTGAAGAAACTGATGGTACAAATGTAAGAATGGTCTATATGTTGGTGAGTTGTTGCTTACTTTGTTTAATATGTTGTGGTTGTAGACTTCGTCATGGCTGTGGAAAGGCGTTTTCGCCCGTCAAAGTGGAGCAAAGACCGCGAAATTATGGCTGCGGTGCACACTAAGATCTCCGTTATGATAGAGCTATTGCGAACGAACCGTGCATAGGAGGACTGGGCAAGTTTGGAAGAAGACTTGCTCGAGTATCTATCGGTCAACTTCATGCTCTACAGGAAGCGGAACAATATACAAATAACAGGAAGTATATATTCAATTGTTTATTGATTCGTTCTGATCATA
>JAAVTI010000503.1:0-17085 GCA_011947335.1 Phytophthora constricta | reverse complement strand
AAGCGTCGAGGTGGTTCAAATGCGCCCGCGCACAAGTTTTCCTGGGGGCCTTGATTTGGCTGATGTCCATCTGGTACCGATAACAAAGCCAGTGAGGACAATTGACATCGCTAACATTTAAAAACAAAATGTTGGCACATTAAAAATTTAAATGTAGACGAGAGCAAGACTGCAAAAATGAAAAATTCAAACTACTATTGCAAACGAATCCAAAATATAATTGTAGACTGTAGCTCACAACACATTCCAGTCAGAAAGTGCACCAGCTTCAATGACTTCAGATTCAGTGCCTGAATCCGTCGCAATGAGGCTATCAAGAGCTATGTCTCCGTCTTCATCATATGCCATCTCGCTATCGTAGTCGACAAATAACGATAGTGTTAAGACCGGACACCCACCTTCTGGAACTCTATCATCGACACCTTCTACGGTGCGCGGCCTGCGGTTCGTGTCCCTCCACGAGTTATTGTTCACAATAAAGTTGTGGCTACCACGAACGTGCCTGTTGAGCGACCGCTGATTGACTGATTGGTGTGAGCACCCCCACACATAACAGCGATAGTCGTCATCCTTGGCGTCGTCGTCGTACAGCGGAACAAACTGCACTCGGCGCAAAGGGTTGACGAACGGTCTGGCAGCCATGAATGCTTGCACACAAGATTGTTCCAGCTGCATCCAGCTCGTGAATGTATGAAGTCACCCCAAAGAAAACGATATCCCCCATCTGCAGTTTAATTTCGGTTTTCTTTGACTGGAAAGCGACTTGATGATTCCATCCATATCCGTAGATAATTGTGTCATCCATAGTTGCAAGGATTAGAGATCCCGGAAGTGAAGCAGCATCCATAGGATTCAAATTGTCTCGCGTCAGCATGAAGTTGCGATGAATGGCGATCAGGTGTCCCGCTCCAACACTTCAAAAGAACCAGGTCACCACAGCATCGGGGAAAAAAGTTCGATAATAACATTGGAGCATAGTCGAAAGCATGGTGGCGATGATGGGTGGTATTTCGGCATACCAACGCCCTGTTGGTGGGCGATGTTGATCAGCGGGAATCGGCGGACTTGATGGGTCTTCATTTGCCCATGGCAACCTCGTTCTGCGGGCAATAGTTCGGAGAGCGTTTGCGGCTTCAGTACGGACGGCTCGGCGAAGAACGACATGTCCTTCGGACTGGAGCTTCTGAATCGGTCGCATAGCGACACTGGCGAACAAACACGTACAAATTTGTTATTTGCACGACTTGGAAAGTTTTGGAATGAAGTCCAAAGGGCTCGTCGACTATCAATAAAATTCAAGCGATGGTGTGGCGAGTCATTAAATGTGTGCCGTTGAAGCGCAAAGATTATCGGTTTGTTCGATTGGCACACGTAAGCTTCTGTGCTGGTTTTCCACCGGCTACTGTGCAAGCCCATCGCGATTGCTGCTCAGCTTACCAAGTTGACTGGCTTATCCGAGGACAAACAGCCAGGATGCTGCAGGTAGATACATAAAAGCCGTCATGACTCCACTTATTATAAATCCGATTGCATAGCAGGAATACAGGTCATTGATAGACGCCATTAGTGTGATTAGTTTCAAGCTGATCGCAACTGCCTACAACCAGCCGTAAAATAGGTTTGGTTGGTTGTTTATACGAGTACGCCTCCGTCGAACGCCGCAGTGCCATACCACATTCCTTTTACGCATCTTAGCCGATGCTACCAACGAGCAGCGACTTATTTCTTCCAAACGCGATCCACCAATAAGAGGCAATAGCGGTGGCCATTTGTTTTAGAATGGCGAGTCTCAAGGAATCGAAACGGAACATCTTCTCTACTCGATTCAAGTCGGTCTGGATCCTCACAGGCGAAACGCAGCGATCGACCAATAAGAGGCGATAGCGCTGGCCATTTTTTTCGAATGGCGGGCTTCAAGGAATTGAATCGGATAATCTTCGCATCTGGGTTCAAGCAACGACAGCTTGCGTTGTCTGATTTAGATACGGGTCTGGGTCCTCGCAGGCGGAACGCATCGTTTCACCAACAAGAGGCAATAGCTTTGACCATTTTTTCGAATGGCGGGTCCTCAAGGAATTGAAACAGAGTACCATCACTCGTACGAATATGGTGTTCAGAGTAGTAACTCCAGGGGGTAATCAATGCTTAAAGGGACTCAATGAAACGTGGTGTACTCGTCTTACACTCAAGAAGACGTAAATGCTATTAAACGCTATCCACGAGGATCTTCTGGGGCAGCTAATATGGTACTGCAACATGACCAACACCGGGGTCAGTATCCAGCGATTGCGGCAATCGCATCAATGTGAAAGGCATTGTCAAACTTGCGGTATGCCAGGAACATCGAAGCGAGATCGAGCCAGCGCGGCTAGCTCTGAAACACGTTCGGCGTGTAAGAAATTATGCACCAAAGGTAGGAGAGGAATCCATCCCATCATCAAATCCGTGGCGCCTAAATGTGTGTGGGCTGCAGAGAACCACGAGGAAACAACAACGCTGAGCACTCTCCACTAACAGCTTGCCAGCAAATGCGTCTGCTAATGATGAACGGAGTTCGCGATACCAAGAAACCACTGTTGTCGAAAGTGGAGGGTATTAAGCCCATTACTGGTGACTCCAGTTAGTTGGTAATTTACTGAACTTGTTTTATGTAGACGTTAAATCTGCAATTCGGGAAAATCCAAGGGCCAAGACGCTCAAAGCTACTGTGCGCTTGCGCGTCGTGTGGGTTTCACGCCATTTGTTCGGCGAGACGAACCTCCTTCGTCTACATTTGGTCGATGCAAACGCCCCGGAGTCTGTTGAAGAGCTGCACAAGGTATGCGAAGGTACATTCCGGCACAAGGGTTACACACACTAACGCTATTGCTTATATGAAGACCTTCAAAGATAACGTCGACGCTGAACCGGAAGTGTGAATTCGATTCTGCTCACGGCGACAGTGTTCAACGCTGATCGAATTTCGGATGATGCCCTACCAAAGGATGGAAGTATCATCAGCATCAAGTACTGCAAGGATCCAGAATTGTACCTCGACAAGGAGGCGCAGTTCGTGACCAAACTGACCAGTGTCGTGGTTGAGCAATAAGCAAGGGGGGACGCTACCTCATCGGCGAGGCCTGTGTTACGTATGAAGCTGCTACATTTCTTAGTAAAATGAATGGACGGAATTTTAAGCGGTAATGTAGTCTGGTTACGTTGCTAATCGGAAAATGTAAGCTTTCTTTGTAGAATTAGATATGCTGCAAATATTAAGCAACCAAGGAAGCCAAACTCGGTATTTTACAACAATGTACACTGCAGGAGCTAGTTACATCCGTGGCATGTTCGTTTATAAAGGAAGTTACGCATAAATAAAGACCTAAATTGGAACTTCAACAACTGTCGCTTCCACGTACCAGATGTCCGAATCGCGAGAGCCCCACGAAGTACAGACTCCAAAACACTCATCGTAGTAGTCAATATCAGAGCATAGCTTCAAACGCAAATGCGGCAGTACCTTCCTTTCTCTTCATCGGCAGTGCGCAAATCAAATAAAAATAACTGCTCAGAGTTATAAATCTACGACAAGGAGGTTTATGCATAGTTTTCTACGAAACATCGTCTGGTTGGACTCAACTTGTGTCTTCTCCACCACAATATATTTTTATTCTCTTTGACTGCCGAACTTCATTGGATTCACTAGAGACCTTTCATAGGAGGCGTCTTAACCAGCGCGGTAATTAATGTCATCATCTCTTGTTGTCGCTTGCGAGCATCTTCGCGATCAGTTTTTTCGCGCAGCTCTCGCTCCAGCTTTCGTTTGTCCGCTTCAAGCTGGGTTTTGAAAGCTAGCTGCACAATCTGCTGATAGAGAAGGATTGACGAGCTAGCACTCGCTTCAGTGTCATCCTTTCTCGGTTCAACAGCTTGATGAACATCACGGTTGAGTTCACCCGACTGGATTAGGCTGGAACGACAGGCGGCAGGAGACGCGATAACTTTGCGCTCACTTGGCTCGTCATAGCTGTCCCAATCGGGTTGGCCGACACAACTTGGGGCGCGCATGGTTGTTCTGACGTTGAGTTGCAATGTTCGTCAATATGGGGCTTATCTGTCCTGGCCACAGCTCGTGCAGTTGCATGAGACGTACCATTGTCTCGTGAAGCCAAGCTAACGAACTTGCGTTGAAGACTGGCAGCAGTGCGTTCCCCCAGATAGGCTCCTTGCGCGTGTTGTACAGCTGGCAAATAATCTTCCATTCCGATGTGCTTTTGGGTGGTCGTTCACGAAGGATCGAAAGTAGTAACTCCTGCTCTTGCTTACTGTAGTTTCGGTTGCCACGTGATCTTGGCATGGATCTACAAACACCGGTAAACCAAAGAGCCACCACCACCACAACAACAACACAGTGAAAGTGATACCTGCTTCTTCCCTAGAGCCACACTTGAGAAATGAAAGGAGGCACGCAAGATGGAGGTCGAAGAGCCAGCGCAGCTGCACATGGAGATGGGTTCTTTGGTTAGTATTTTTTGCGACGTTCTAAAAGCAATAGCATGTTGAACTGACCATTTCACTAACAGCATTCTCTGTGACACACACAATACCAGCAACATGAATTCGCTGATAAATTAGCTAGAGTGTAGGAAGTATGCCTGTTGCTACCCGATTACAGTTGTGTGGCTCCTTTGAATTTATCCAGCTTGCACCCTTTCTACTCGAGCTTGTAAGTGAGCATGGCAGCACTGTTCAACGCCACAGCGACAGATAAACCAGAGTTTTTTTCCGTACGAAACGGTAAGTTCTTCGCCAGGCTCCACATTCCGCAATGTAATCGCCACCACCGTCAATTGCGACGATGGCCAACCTGAAAAAATCCAGCAAATGGTGCACATGAATGGTTTGCCCAAGCAATAAGCCCACGTCGCTCGCGACTGTCAACCTGCAATTGGCTTCGGTTTTTGGATCGGGTTTTAAAATCAAGCTGGAACCCTTCGTTGGGCACGGCTTTCTTGGGCTTATACTCCAGCTTACCGAAGTACTCACCCAGTATTGATCCTTTAGGAATCTGCTGCGATGCAACCAAACCATACTGCCCAGTAGCCCGAAATCGTATCAGCTGGATAGCCTGGCTTTCTTGTAGTATGTTTTGACAGCACGCAGGATTCGCACCGAAATGGCAAGTTGAAGGCGTGCAGATGAGATTGTGGAGGGCGTTGCTGCAGGTTTCAATCTCACACACATTGCTACACCCACACCGGCCGAACGTGAACGTATAATCCAATCGGATATTGTCTGGGTTGTAGTATTCGTGGAGTCGTTCCACTCTGGCCGGCCACGCGACTACATCATACTCCGGCAACGGTTTTACAGATCTGGCAGCGGTGCTAGAAGCGGTCACAGCACTACCCGCTGAGAAAGCCTGGGTATCGCCACACTATCATTCGTCCCAACTAGCCCGTGTTGCTCATGTGGTGAGCCGTCCGCCGAGACTTGGGCACCAGATGCAGCGTGCGGGCCTCCTGGGGAATTTCCGCTGAGTATAACTGCTCGAAATCGAGAGAGCTTCTGCACTTGGATCTTTGCCCTATGATATACGGTGCTGTTGTTTCTAACGGCGGCGGCTTTGGCTTGGTACTGAGGTCTGCGGCTGCGCTTCTGGTAGTAGGGATTGTATCGCTGGTTCTTGCGCTTTGAGAGTTTCACACGCTCTGTGTAGGTAGGCACGTGCCAGTCGTCGCTCGTGAGCTCGGCCTACAATCGTGCGCCAAACAAAAAATAAAAATGTCAGAGGCGAATCCGTTTTGCTTGCACTGCTGAGGCAAGCTTGTTTGCTTCACCATCCTCGTCGCTGTCCCGCTGTTGTCCTGCTACACGCGCCGATAGCAGCAAAATGAAGCCACCCTGGCAGCATGCAATGCCGTCATCTCTTCGGTCACGCATACAAGTCTCACCATTGCCAGAAGCCAGGCCAACTTACCACAGACTGTGCGAGTTGTGCGCAGCAGCTTGAAAGTTCCTTTCTGATCATGACAGTGGTGTGTGTATTGCAGTGTGGTCTACATCAGTTGTTCTGTGGTCCACATCCCACACTTTCGATATGTTGTGGTCCACACAATACCCGTACGTTACATGCCGCACACTTATCCGCAGCCGCGTCGACACAAAGTTTTTCAAACTTCGAACTTGGTAGACGAACCGCTTGTACTGTATTGGAGGGCGTTAAAACTTCCTTGCGCTACTAAAACGGTTAAACGCACTTGGTTTCCAGATTAATCATGCATGTCACGTGGCATGAACGCCAAGTGGGACTGACAGGACTTGCTACTTGTTGATGCGCTGACCGGAACTGACTTGGAGGAGGAGGAGTAAAATAAGTTGTGATTGAGAAGTTATGTTGTTGGCACTCTGGCTGAGTGCAGCAGCCACTCAAGTCGTGAGTGGCTACATTATGTGAACCACTTAGTTTGTGGGTGTACATAATGTACTTCCTTGTGTCATACTTAGTCTATATTGGAGGCTGGTGTGGACACACAGATGGTGCCGTCCAGTCGTGAACCTTTGACTTCGACAGCCTCTCTCGCGGCTGGTCGGCGCGCGCGACGGTGACGCGGCTCCATACCCCATGTACGTTGTAACGTTGGGACTGTGCACCAGGACGTGCGTGTAGTATCTAACGTTCTTGTCTGTGTCTGTGGTGCCTTGTAGGCTGTTATTTGTGTGCATTTAAAACCGATGGGGCAGTCTCGCGAAACGAGGCGAAGTGCTGCCATTTTAGTAACAAATGTACTGATTTAATCAAAATCGTGACCTCTGAGATGGAGTTTGTTGCAGTTGGGCTGATTTTAGTTCTGTGTCTTCGCTGCATGAGCTTGTGCGATAGATATACTTAGCTATTTCTTACTTTGTTCGATCTCAAGAGCAGTGGTTTCTTTGTTTTGCTGCCTATAGGTGTGTGTGAGAGAGAGAGCTGGAGCGTGCTGCTTGTGTTGGCATTCTTCCATCTACTGTGACCAAGCCAAGCAGGACGCCCCAGCCTCATTGCAAGCAAGGTATATTGTGTTTTATATATATGTATATTTTGAATAGCGTTTGGTAACGTACGAGTTTCTTGGACCACTGCCCGGCCCTCGAGCACTCGTGATTTCGAGATACTTGTTTTAAGTTACCAGGCGCTTTTTGCCTTTCAGTTGAAAATGGGTACACTTTGTCTGACAATTATCTTGATTTTTTTTTATTATTTAGATGAAATTACGCACGTCCATTGTATGCCAGCACCAGGAACATCTTCCTGAGGCGTACTCGTACTGCGGCCTCTACTCAATCAACAATTGCCTGCAGGTTCGGGATTTCCTCACGCCCCAGCAATTGCGACCGGTGCTGGCCAGCCTGGCTATGCAGGATCCCGCACAGGACCATGGACACCCACGACTGGGTGGCTACACTACCCATGCATTGCACCTTGCACTGCAGCAGAGAGGGAAACGGTTGAGGTATCTCAACCCCTCTCTGCGATGCAGTTCGGCGCGTCGGGCTGCCAAGGTAGTGCGGCGACAGGAGTCTGCGCTCCTTATCATTGGTCGCCGCTCAGGGCAGCAGCCAGGCACATGGCACTGTATTGCCCGTGCCCGGATCGCCTCCAAGTACTTATTTTTGGAGTCCGATAACTACTGTTTTTCCCCAACTGTGAGGAGAAACTAAGTTCATATTTTGAGCATGTGGACGGTGTGTATGCAGTGGAGGACATTCCTCGGCGTGCTGAAAACTACAGTAGTCACCGCAATTAGTATCACGTATAGTAATTTATGTGAGGCTTAATATTTTTTATGTACGGTATTTAGTGTGAGTGATACTATTTATGAACGCATACTATATTATGTATGGTAAAATTAGTATCACTAATACTACTTTTGTTATCCCCTACACAACAGTGTTGTCCCCAACACCACCGCCAGTGTCATTAGTCGCAGCACCACCGTCATCATCACTTGCACTGCTGGCTGCACCACGTCCTACCACGTCTCCGCCGTCAAAATCGTCCGGATACTTACGTATGATAGCCTGGAGGTGAGGAAATAGCTGACCTGTCTTCCATGTCCCGTCAACACCCAACGAAAGCCCACATCTAATCATTGCTTTTCTTGCGTAGTTGATACCGTTCTCGTCGCGGTAAGCGTTCACCTCACGAACGCAGTCGGCTGCCAGCGACAAGAAAAATTTCTTGCCAGGGTTCTTCAGTTTACCAGACCAGGACCCATCCTTGCGCTTCTCGTTCTGCCACTCGTGTCCTTCAATCAACTCGATTTTCTTCTGGTTCCATTTGCGACGCCACACATCCTTAATTTTTGCTATAACGAAGGAGTCAGCAGGTTGACAGAGATCAGTCGCGTTAGGTGGGAAGTACACGAGACGCGCATTCAGTTTTTGAGCTCGTCCTGGCACTCATCTTCATCTAGGTGGGATGAACAGTTGTCGAGAAATATCGACTTTCTCGTCCTAAGCGATCCGCGTTCATCGCTCTATGCTCCCCCAGGTACACTCGAAACAAGCGCTTGCTCATCCACCCCTTAGGACCCGTCCTGTAGCAGACTCCTGGAGTCTTGTCTGGAACGCCACGAATTGGATAGCAGCTTGAAGTGTTCTGGAAAATTATCATCGGTGGATGAAGTCTGCCACTCGCTCCGCCAGAGATCCTGACCACCATTGTCATCCCCTCCCCACCAGACACCACATCAGCATACTTAATGTTTTTTTCGCCGACGAACCCAAGCGTTTTGCCATTGTCGAAATCCACAACGAAGTGGGTCTCATCAATGTTCTCAATGACATCCTCGTTGAGCACGCCGGACTCGAATCCACGCTTCAGCTGGCCGAGATGAGTGGCAACTTCACGTTCGATTGCTGCTTGTTTCTCTGGGCTGATTTGCTTCTTGCCGCTGTGTGTGCGGAAGACGATCTGATGCGCCTCCATGAATGTCTGGATCCATCTCGCGGTGATCTTTTTGCCAAGCAAAGCTCCATTTTGGTCGACCGACGAGATTGTATAGGGACCTGTACTTGTCTTCAGAATTCGCAGCGCCAGTTGGCGCAGAAGTGACGCGTCAAACTTCAGCCCTAGCTTCCGCAGGCGATCAAATTCATCCAGCAACTCATCGTACAGCCACGACACCCGTTGACTTCGTCGTCTTCCGCGCCCCGTAAGAGCCTTCTTATGAGCCCGCATACGACCATCGTGTCGCCTAGCTGATAGCTCACGTGCACCTTTAGGCAGATTCAGGATCCTCTCCCTCTGTTTCCACCATGATGTGGCTTTCGCGAGGTTGGCATTGCGCGATTGCGACCTGAAAATCTCAGGGAACTCGTCAACAGCTCGAGCAAATAACCCTTTAATGCCTCCACGTTTCTCCATCTCGACCAACCACTGCACCACTTTGACCCGCTGCTTAACCGTGCTGACGATTTGTGTCGATCGACGGGAGCTTGCAGTTTCTTGTAAACACGCGTCTGCTGAAGGCGGAACACTCTTCTCCTACTCTTCTTTGCTCGATGAGTCAGCAGAGGAAGAGGTCTCAATTGACGGGCTCAGTTCCGAGCCTGTAGCACTGCATCTCGACGCCTTCGCAAAAGCCGCGACAATCGGCGAGGCACTGGACATCTCCTTGACGTCGCGGCAGTCACAGCTCGGGCACATGATGAGTTGCCCAAAACCTTCGGGTCCGACTGGAGTTCCGCAAAAAGGGTGCATGCTAACCGAGCACTGTGGACAGGTGTGGACTGTACCAATAAGCTCGCCACAGCCACCGCATGGACTTTTCGACAGTTCGGTGTTCACACTCATTGAATGAGCTATTTGTAGTGCAGGAGGTCTTCGTGGCGCGGTGGCAAACAGGAAATGAATGGTTTGGCTTTTGGCTGGCAAAGACTGCAAGTACAGGTCAAATATATAATTACTCTAAAATATGTGGCTATGTCAGTTATTTTTAATAAAACATACCTCGTAAAAGTAAAACCTTCGTATTCGACGCAGCCACCGTTGATATTAATATACCATATGCACCACAAATCGTGGCTGACCCTGACCAGTCCATGTGTTGTCGGAGCCACCGACACGGCTAACTGCACGAAGGGGGCTCGAACCCAGGTCAGCCGAATGAGAGGGTCGGACCCATCCCGCTGCACCAGATGTACACCCTAGCACAGACTATTTTTGATCATTGATTTTTCATATTCACAACAATTAGTCACACTAAATCAAAGTGAGACTATTTTCCGTATGAGACTAATATTGAACGCAGACTAATTGCGGTGACTACCTGTAGTGCTTAGCTCCATAATATACTTTGGTTACTTTTTTTTTTTTTTTTCATAGTTTCATAATTTGGTTTTAGAGTTACTGGTTGGCATCATTTCTAGAAGTATGATTGATCAAAATTATGTTAAAACTTTAACATGTATAAAATAGAAGAAAAAACTCATTCTGAGAAAAACTATTTGTTTTAACAGGTTCCTGCTGAGTGACAGGAAATATTGTGTGTATTGCACAGTGATTTCCGTAATTTACAAAAGGTAGGTCGCGCCAATGATTTTGTGAATATGTCGGCTACCATTTCTTTGGTATTGCAGTATTCTACTGCAAACTCTTTCCGTTCTACCTTTTCTTGTACGAAGCAGTATCGGATATGAATATGTTTGCTCCTGCCGTGTAGTTCGGGGTTGTACGAGAGCTTGATACAGCTTTGATTATCTTCGTACAGAGTGATTGCATGTGGGGTATCGTGCTTTAATTCTACGAGAAGTAGGTTTAGGAAGATAACTTCTTGCATGCAGTGACACAAAGCTATGTATTCGGCTTCTGTTGTAGACAGCACGACAGTGTGGTGCTTCCGAGATTGCCATGAGATTGGGCTTCCACACATATACGTGATAAACCCGCCTACAGAGCGCCTTGTATCTGGGCAATTTGCATAGTCTGCATCTGAAAATGCCGTGAGGTAGTGTTTGGTGTTATACTGTTCCAAGTTTTGAGTTCCACCTAGGGTGATGCCAAGGTCGCGTGTGCCGTTTAAGTACTTCAGGCCTCTCTTAACCGCATTCCAGTGCTGTTTCCTGGGTTTGACAGGAATTGGCTTACTTCTCGGAGGAAGTATGCTAGGTCTGGTCTCGTTCCCATCATCAAGTACATGAAGCTGCCTACAGCCTCTCTGTACGGGATTGCTTTCATCTCAGCTTGTTCCGCATGTGTCTGGGGACACATGTCTAGGGACAGCTTTACGCTGGGATCCGTGGGTGCACCAACAGGATACGCGTTTAGATGAGAGAAGCGATCCAGGACTTTGGTAGCGTACTTTTCTTGATGAATAAAGATGGATCGGTTGGTTCTATCTCGAACAATAGACCAACCCAAGAGGTATTGGGCCTCTCCCAAGTCGGACATCTTAAAGCGCTGTTTAAGAGCGTTTTTGATATGGTTAATAATGTCAAGAGTAGGAGCAATGATGAGTAGGTCATCGACGTACACAAGGATATAGCATGTGTGGCCGTCTACCTCGCCAATAAAGACACATTGGTCCTTGACTAGCTTGTGAAAATGCAGTGTCATGAGGAATGTGGACAGAGTGATGTACCAAATCCGTGGGGCTTGTTTTAGGCCATATAGACTCTTCAAGAGCTTGCACACAAGGCTTTCCTTGCCTCGGACTCGAAATCCTTCGGGTTGCTCCATGTAAATTTCTTCGTCCAAGAACCCGTTGAGAAAAGCCGTTTTGACATCAATTTGGTGAATTTCCATGTCAAGGAGAGCAGCAATGGTAAGTAAAAGGCGTAAAACCTCCATGCGAATGACGGGTGAGAATATCTCTTCGTAGTCGATTCCATACCGTTGCAGGAAGCCTTTGATAACCAGTCGTGCTTTGTAGCGTTCGATTTCTCCATTTCCTTTGTATTTGACCACAAATACCCAGCGGCATTGTAGAGCTCGACGTCCTTTCGGAAGTGTGGTGAGTACCCACGTTTTGTTGTTCATAAGGGACTTGTATTCCGATTTGGATGCTGTCTTCCACTGTAATGCCTCTGGCAGGCGCATGGCTTCTTTGTAGGTTTTCGGCTCAGATATATGTCGGATCGCCAACAGTGTGTATATTTGAGTGTTGCGCTCTTTCCGTTCTTCCACATCGATTTTGCCGTTCAGCATATTGTCCATGGACTCAATCTCGATATCGGTACTGTCTGGTTTGTATTTCTTTTCTGCTCTGTTGCTCGCATCTGCCGCAAGGGCATTAGCATTGCGTTTGAGCATTGCTGCTAGTGGCGGTAGGGTGGGCTTCACGAGCACGGGGGTAGTATTTGCGGTAGCAGGACTGAGAACGTCGGATTCGGTATGAGGTTCAAGAAATTCAAGTTGAGGAAACTCGTTTTCACGAAATGTAACATCTCTGCTGTATACTATTCTGTTTTCTTTGGTATCCAATAGTCTGTACCCCTTTTTGTTGGCCGGTAGACCCAAATACATGCACTTCTTGGCTCTCGCCTCAAGTTTCGTGCGGTAGAGCTCTGGAATATGGGTGTATGCGGCGCAGCCAAATACTTTGATGTAGTGAGCGGATGGTTTCCGTTTAAACCACTTTTCGTGAGGTGTGATTTTGTCTGTCACGGAACTTGGTGTGATGTTGAGGAGGTCCGATACATGCTTCACGCATTCTCCCCACAGAGACTGTGGTAAATTTCCGTCAATTAGGAAGGCTCTCGTGCGTTCCAGCAGTGTGCGCATCCGCCTCTCTGCTACACCGTTCTGTTGCGGTGTGTACGCATTGGTGAATTGTGCGTGTGTATTGTATTTTCGAAAGACAATTCGTCCGAGCTTCTCATATTCCCGAGCATTGTCGCTCTGTAGGTTGCGAATCTCTGCATCGTGCATGTTTTCCTGGTAGTGAAGTTCGCCGATGTCCGCACGGAACATGTTTTGTGCTTTCTTTCGAAAATCCTCATAGCACTCGTATAGATCGGACTTTCGTTTGATAATGTAAATGAACATGAATCTTGAGTAGTCATCGATGAATGTCAGGAAGTACTGACAACCCGAAAGGGTGGGCACAGGTAGTGGTCCAGCCATGTCTGTGTGGACTTTTTCAAGAGGAAATTTTGCCCTTTCAACGGTACGTTTATTGAATGGGTTACGATGTGCTTTCGCGTAGGTACACGACGAGCAGAAGTAGTCCTTCTTGGAGTCGAAACGCGACAGGCTCATGTTCGTGACAGTATCCGTCTTAGTCAGATCCTGCATAATTCGAAAGTTAGGATGACCCATTCTTTTGTGCCAAAGCATGACATTGTCCATCGTACCTGTGGTGGCCGCGTGGGCTTGTTCAGCGATGTCGGTCAGATTTGCGTGGAACTGGTACAGATTGGAGCGATCTCCGATTTTGGCCTCGAACTTGCTTCTGTGAGCGAAGAACATGACGCACTTCTTCGCGTCTGGGAAGCTGATTTTGAAGTCGTCTTGGACTGCTTGGCGCACCGACAGCAAGTTAAACTTTAGATCGGGCGCGTAAAGCACGTCGTTCAACGTGATAACCCGCTCGACCCCTTTGGTGTCTTGATGCTCAACTTCACATCTCCCGTTCCCTTAATTGGAATTTGGTGGTTTCCACCGACGGTGATGGCCTTACCCACGGTAGGGGTCAGCTTCACGAACCACTGGCGGCTTGACGTGACATGGCGAGTGCAGCCAGAGTCAACCGTCCAGACTGGATCATGTTGAATTTCTTGGGCGGCTAGGCCGATTGCATCCGTGTTGGGGCTTAGGTCGGCTGTGGAGATTGCAATGATGCCGTAGTCACTGTTTCCAGAGTTGTCGTTGTCCTGGTTTCGGCGGCCATGGAACTTGTTACGTCCTTGGTTGGCGCTGTTTCCATTGCGGTTGCCACCCCGGTATCCATCTCGTGGGCCCTTTTGAAGTTGCGCGACTGGTAGCGGGATTGGTTTCCACCCTTGCCGTTATAGTTGCCCTTGTAAGGGTGCTCGCGCTGTGCCGTTTGAGGCGGCTTCAGCTTGAAGTTGGCTGGTAGAATGGTTCCAGCCTTGACTTGACCGCTGTGGAGATGACGCTGTAGGATGTAACAGTCGATCGTTTCGTGGTTCTCGCGGTGACAGTACGTGCACTTCATTGTCGAAGCGAGCGCCATGGTTTCTTGACCGGTGCGGGAGTTGGCGTCGTAGCTTGGAGTGCTTTCTCGTTGCGAGTTTCACGCGTTTCCGGAGTTCCTTGCTTGCGGATGTATCGGTTTCGCGCCAGCTCGTTGTGGACCTTGGTCTCAATGTTCCTTTTCAGGTCCTCGTACGGAATATACTTCTTGCTGCCCTTCCACACAGCCAGCTCGGGTTTCCACTCGGTCGGCAGGGAATGGTACAGGTAGAGCGATATCTGCTCATCACTTAGCACACTGTTCGTGGCTTCCGTGGTGGCTTTCATGGCAGTCTCCAGGTCCATGATGAACTCTGTGAGATCCGTGCCCTCTTCATATTTGAGCGCCATGAGGTACGATTGGATGTAGTAGGGATCGCCATGAATGGCGGCCCCTCGTACTTACTACACAGCGTCTGAAAAATCTCAAACGCGGTAGCCTTCTCCTTGACCATGAGGACATGTTGATTGTCGATGGTCTTGATGAGGAACGCTTTGGCTTTGGCTTCCATGCGCCGCAGCTTCTTCGAGCTCAGCTTCAGGCTCTTGGCCTTCAGCTTCTTAGCCCGCTTCAGTTCGTCACGCTTTTTAGCAGTGAACGACTGGATTGGAGACGGAGGTGCTTGCCCCATGTTGGTGTCTCCATCGTGATCGACGGACAGTGAGTCGTCGTCCGAGGCTTCACTCGACGAGGAATCCGTCGGTGGGTCGTCCTTGGGCGCGCCGATGTCGTCGAGGGTCTTCTGTACTTCGAGGTTGGCGTCGAACAGTGCGGGGTCGAGGTCGTCGTCGTCGCTCAGCTCGGACTCGCCGGCGTAGTCCTCCTTGGTCACGAAACCGAGAAGATTCTTGCCGTCGAGAGCAGCGGTGACTCGGGTCTTCCAAATGACGAAGTTCCGGCCGTTTAGGCGCGGAAAGTCACGGTCGTCGGCGGGCGAGGCTTGCGTTGGGCTCATAACCTGTTGATGCGCTGACCGGAACTGACTTGGAGGAGGAGGAGTAAAGAAGTTGTGATTGAGAAGTTATGTTGTTGGCACTCTGGCTGAGTGCAGCAGCCACTCAAGTCGTGAGTGGCTACATTATGTGAACCACTTAGTTTGTGGTGTACATAATGTACTTCCTTGTGTCATACTTAGTCTATATTGGAGGCTGGTGTGTACACACAGATGGTGCCGTCCAGTCGTGAACCTTTGACTTCGACACTACTCGATGCTGAACGACACCAGTGCCATCTTGTAGAGAGAGGAGCCGTGGGGCGGGTGCGCGGAACTTCAGAAAGCGGAGAAGACCAAAGCCAGCCGGCTGTTTGGTCGAGTCCTGAAGATAAAGAACGGCCGCGACTAACGAAGCAGAGCGGCGCCCACATCTCGTCGATTGGCTGCCTGCCTGCAATGACGACGAGGTATGAAGCGAGAGGCTATCAAAGTTCACGGCAGATAGATCCATGGAGGCTGGATCGAAACCCTGGCCAGCTTGATATCACGTGCAGCGCACCGACAGCCAGCCAGCGAGCCATTGCCGTCGCTCTTGATTGACATCTATGTTTTTTCTCGCCTGATGCCGGGATCCATTCGTAAGAGAATTGCTCGGTCTGCGGCACCGCCTGCGCTTCTATTCGACCGCCGCCAAACTTCAAGCTACACCAAAAGCGTCACATTGCGCTCCTCATCGGACAAGATAACATACGGCAGGGCTCGGAAGAGCAGGAGGCTCGAAGCAGAAGCCCGCGAATCAATCAAGTGGGGGGCGGTCTCGTGACCTAGCGGTATGATAGCCGGGCATGCCCTCACTTGAAGCAGCTTCGAGCTGGCCTGTCTAGACCAACCGAGAGCCGTGACAGCCAGCGTTGCAGACCGTGTTGCAGACAGAAGGCAGGACTCGCTATAATACGCCGAGCTCCGGCGAAGGGATAGCCGTCGATCCTCACTTTCCATTTGGACAAGCACAAGCAAGCATCGAGCAAGTCTCCACTCGTGACTCCACAGTTCTCTGCTAGCCCAGGAAGACAAAGTCAAGCGAAAAGCTACCCTAGAGCAAGCAAGTAAGCAAGCGAAGCAAAGCAACCATGGCTGACAACTACACGGAAGCCGCGTCGCCAAAGCCCGTGACGGCGTTCGATGAGGCCAACAAGGCCGCCGCGCGTCTGATCAAGCCCAACGCCATCCTGTACACCAGTGCGCTGCTGGCGTGGCTGCAGCCGTTCCAGAGCGGTTGGTCGACGTCGCAGATGAACCTGTCGCAGTACAACGACACGGACGAGTGCAATGCGCGTCCCGTGGCCGAGGACACGTGTCTGATGTTCCCGGGCCACTCGAAGCTGGAGTGGACGTTCGCCGTGAACGCATGGATCTTCGGCGCCATGGTGGGCTCGCTGTGCTGCGGCCACTTCAGCGACAAGTTCGGTCGTAAGAGGCTCTCATGGGCAACTGTCTGTTCATGATCGTCGGCGGTGTGGTGCAGGCCGCCGTGTCGAACGTGTGGCTGTTCGCTCTGGGCCGCCTGATCGCCGGCGTCTCGTCGGGCACGGCCACGGCCACGATCGGCGGCTACGTGAACGAGCTGTCGCCGCCGCACATGCGCAACACTCTGGGCCTGGGCCTGCAGATCTTCACGACCATCGGTATTTTGTTCCCGCGATCTGCTTCTTCTTCGCGAACACGAGCAGCGGCTGGCGCTACCTGGCTGCGTTCCCGATCATACTCGCCGTGATCTACCTGCTTCTGGCGCCGTCCATGTGCGTGGAGCCCCGCTTGGCTGCTGACGAAGGGCCGCAAGGAGGAGGCGAAGCAGGTGATCGCTCGCCTGTACGGCGAGGAGCACGTGCAGACGGCTCTGTCGTGGCTGGAGGTGAGCAAGGCCAGCGCCGAGGAGGGTCTGATCGACTCTGCGCCCGAAGAAGGAGTCGATGTTCGCTGCGCGCTACCGCA
>JAAVTI010000502.1:0-28837 GCA_011947335.1 Phytophthora constricta | reverse complement strand
GCTGGCCAGGATTGTTGAATACGGCTTCTTCCCCAGGGCAGGACGCTTTGTCCGACCTGGAACACCTCGGTACCAGGAGTGGCAGCAGCTCATCTATGAGAACACAGTATTGCACCAGGATATAGAGTGCGTGCCCACAAACTGTCTCAGGACCTTCAAAGACCTGAACCACCAAGTGTTAAGCGTCCTACTTATCCCTGGCCGACCAAGATCATGTTGCCCAGAGTTCCTGGGGTTGTTGAAGAGAGGATGGCTATAGTTATTCCCCCGCCCAAAAAAGTGAGATTCGAAGTCGAACGAGCGCTTGAAGAAACTCAGGACATGTGTCCCAGCGCGTGGATGTTTCAGATGCTGAAACGCAGACTGACGTGATCCAGGCTCGAGATGCCGAAGTGTGTGATGTCGGCGTGGATACCATGGACTTGGATGAAGAGACAGGGAGCTGTTCGTAGACGCGCTATATGAGATGGTTGACGATCCTGGACCAGGAGACAGCGTGAGGCCAGAAATGGAGGTGAACCAGGTTGATGAAGAAGGTATTGATGAATGTTACCTGGATTTGCCGAATTCGGTTCTCCCCAGTATTGGTGCAGGCATCACTCCAAGAGAACACTTGTACCATGTTGCGGAACCTTTGATCCCTGCCAAAGGGCGAGTCAAGCCATCTCCTCCAATTACTCTGAAGATGTTGGAGACTGACTATCATGGTTTCGTCATGAGTTTTGATGGAGCTGCCAAGACCTCGACACGTCAAGGAAGTTGCGGTTGCATACTGTGGAAGATACCTGGATGGGAAGTTCTAAAAGCGAACGCATATTTCCTTGAAGACGTGACGTGAACAATGCGGAATATCATGGAATGTTCAAAGGGATGGAGTTGGCCCTGGAACATGCTGTCCAGGACCTGGTCGTGGTTGGTGATTCATGGATTGCCATTCAACAGGCCCAGGATTTCATTAATTGCAACCAACCCAACCTGCAACGTAGACTGGCTGAGGTCGAAGCGTTAAGGCCCAGGTTCAAGTCGCTCCGGCTGGTACATGTGAAGCGAGACTATAACCAGGCTGCGGATTATCTGGCGTCTAAGGCACTTGTTTTGGGTAAGTCCTGGGAGGTTGAAGACGATGACGAGAAGATCCACCTGAAACATGTGTCCGGGATCAGAGAAATTCTTATCAAGCCCAAGTCCGAGGATGAAGAACGCTGTACGTCGAAGACGGTACCAGTGGAAGAAGCTGCTTATATCGCCCAGGACACCAAAGACATTGCCGCTGTCATTCAAAGTCAGCCCAGGGACAGTAACGCTGAACCAAGACTGGTGACACCTGAAACACTGCGTGCAGATATCGTGCACTACGTACATGAGGATTGTCAGGGCGGTCATCAAGCCATTACTCGGACGTATGAACGACTTCGTCGTAAAAACTACTGGCCTGGACTGTACGCCGCTGTGGAGAATGTGTGTCAGGTTCCGAGCGATGCAGACTGGTAATGACCGCACTGATGATTAGTCCCCAAGGACAATGTACCAGGACATTTGATCGTCTACCGGTGGACCGTGAACAGTGAGTGTGCGAAAAGAATTATTGATCATCCCAAGTTACGAATATGGAAAGTGAATGCGGGTGTTTTGGACACATTGGCGCTCAAGATGCCCGTCCCGGGCCCTTAAAAGCCCGGAGTGGAAGTACCAGGGTGACGAAAGTTATCCAGGTCCTAATCCACAAAGGCATGACCTGAACGATGAAGCGACAATAGTGAACATGGAACATGAAAACCAGAAACAAGTGGATTTGAGATAGGTAAAGCTGTTTATACCTGGGACATCAAGTATCAACCGGGCTATCCGGCGTACCGGCTCGCTGAGTCAGCGAGAGTAGTTTTGGCGCGAAGCGAGACACGCCCTTCCCCGGGCCGGCCTTGTTCTCTTGGCGCTACCAGTCAACACCCTTCAAGCTATGCCTCTCGGGTATCGACGGCAGGCATCATCCAGCCCGTGCAGGGACTTACCGGACAGTGTACACTTGTCTTGGACTTGCCCGCCGACTCTGAAAGGTCCGACCCAGCTGAGTTACCGCAGCTACTCAGCTAAGTCAAACAACGACTCAGCTAAGTTCAAATCTGGTATGGACCACCCCGATCCAAACTTACTACACCACAACTGCCCCGGTCATGATACGAGCCGAGCTGGTGAGTGTCCTGACCTATCTGGTGCCACTTGGTTCGTTCCCGTCTGTTTCGGTTGCTTGCCACTCGACTCCGGAGTCAGCTGAGTCAAACTAAAGTAAGGTCGTTAAAGTGAAGGGAACACGGTGCTGGACCCATTGGTCCCCGTCTCGTTGGGTCTTGAGTTTGTTCCACCACCAGAGCCTCCACCAAGCTCCGGCGTCCACGACTCAGCCACCTCTGGTCTTGCTGACGCCGACTCCAAGTCTTTCTCGCCGAGATCAATGCCTCGTAGCCCGTATGAACTCAGCTGAGTCCTTAACCAATCCATTTCATCCATATACATCGATGCACTGAGTGCAGTAGCTTTCACGTTCCACCAATCCTGAACTTCTTCACCTGGTGGCGGTCATCTGTGGTGCAGTAGTTTAATTCTCGTCTGCAACCTGCACCTTTTCCAGACGATTTGCCCGCTTTTTCCCGCAAATAATCACCCAGTAGACCACTACAGGTAAGGTTTGCGAGCGGTTCCCGCGTCGGTTCGTCATAACCGCCCCACCATCCGCTGAGTTGGAGAGGTGTCACTCGACAATGGCAGCTTGCCATCCAGGATGGCCTCCACTTCGTGCTCGTTTGCATCTCCCTGGGCTCCGAGCCGCTTTCATTCAACAGCTCTTTATCGAAGTCGAGTCGGTTGGACTTGACTAGATCGTCTGCCAGCTGAGTAGCTGGATGTTGACCTGGCTCAGTGACAGCTATCAGCCGAGATACGTGCACCACCGGGTAAAACCTAGATCCACTCTTGTCGGGTAGTTCGATCTCATAGGCATAATCTTCCGCTTCTTCTTCACACGGGAAGGCCCATAGTATTGGTGAGCAAGTTTCTTCGTTAAGCCGGGCTTCGCTCGCTCCATGAACACCCAGACTCGGTCTCCTTCTTGAGACAGAGACGTTTGTGTTTCAGCGGACTCGGCTGACTCGGCGTGAGCAAGTTTCTTCGTTAAGCCGGGCTTCGCTCGCTCCATGAACACCCAGACTCGGTCTCCTTCTTGAGACAGAGACGTTTGTGTTTCAGCGGACTCGGCTGACTCGGCGTTTCCATCAATGTTGAAGTCAGCTGAGTTCAGAATAGCGTTACACCCCTTCGAGCTGAGTACCACGTTGTGCTCCTTAGCCCCCGAGCCTTGTCAGCTATTTGGTACGCCTGGGCCAGCTCCACAGCAATTTCTCGCTGCCGATTCACTTCTAGGTGCCACTGATCGGCGTCCGCTGGGTTAACTGGGTCACTTCGAATTGTCGACATCATGGTTGTGAGTGTAGACTGAGAATACCAGCCCTGTACCAAGTAGAAGGGCGTCTCTCGCTGAGTTCGGTCTCGCAAATTGTTTATGGTGTGCACCATCTTCTTGGCGATATCATCCCAGTCAGCTTGCCGAGGTTCCTCCACGTAGACCAGCACAGTTTGGATCATGGTCCTCACTGAACGTTCCTGTTGTCCTTTAGCTTGGGGTTGGTAACTCAGCATGTCCCTCAAACTCGACTGCATTAACTCAGCTACGCTCGGAATACTTCGCTCATGAACCGTGGGTCACAGTCATGCCGTATAAGTGACGATGCTCCGATGCGGGGGAAGACGCAATCCTCAAAGCCTTTCACCAGTTCCTGTGCCATCGCCTTGGTAATTACAAATCCCGCGAAGGAATCTTGGAAAAACAGCAGAGCCGTGTTGCTCCGCTGGGTCTGAGGCAATGGAACGGCGATGTCCATCGGCACCACTTGAATGGCGGTCAGAGACCCCGTTACCCGATGGAAGGCCTCTCTGCTGGGGTTTACGATCGTTCTTGGTGCAGTCCCCACACGCCTGGACATGCTTAACTACGCCGGCATACCAGTCACCCCAGTAGAAGTCAGCTTTCGCTCGGTGGAACGTTCGTACAATGCCACGATGTACTTCTTCTGTGGCGCTGTGGTAACTGTGGAGAACTTCATCTATCATCGTTGTCGGGACGACTAATTTCAGCGTGGTGTTGTCTCTGCTGAGTTCACCTCCGTACCTCCGCTGACTTTGGTAATACAGAAGTATGTCCTCGCTGAGTACAAAGCTGTCGGTGGTCTTGATCGCATTCTGTTCCCGTCGATGACTCAACTCGTCGAGCTCACCTAGTAGCAGGGCTTTCATGTCAGCCCACTTTAGCTCTTCGTCTTGATCTCTACAAATGTATTGTCGTCTGTCAGCCCGCACCACAACCGGGTCGATGTCAGCTGAGTTGGAATCGCGATTTACGTCGACTTCAACCCGAGTCTGGTCCTCCCGCCGAGTTGGTAGGGCCGTCGATGCTGACTCGTATACGTCTATTCCCATATCAGAATCCATTGTAACTTGTGTATAATGTCCAGCTGAGTCTTCGTCCTCAAATCGGCGAGTTGATGAGACTGCCGTCGTTGACTTGTATGCGTCGCTTCCCATATCAGAATCGATCATCAGTGGTGTATCACGTCCAGCTGAGTCTTGGCGGCTTTCATCTTCAGAGTGAACTCGGCGTTTCTGCCTTCTTGTCAGAGCTTTCACGTAGAACTCAGCTTTCACCCTATGGAAGGTTCGTACAATGCCTTGGTGCCCTCCTCCTATGGAGTTGTGGCAACTGTGAAGTACTGCATCAATCATGGTAGTCGGAACTACCAATCTCATCGTGACATTGTCCGAGCTGACTTCATCTCGGCGTCCGCGTTGGTTCTGGTAGTTTAAGAGTTTTTCCTCGCTGAGTACGAAGTTGCCGGCAACTTTGCTCGCATTATGAGCTCTTCGGTGACTCAGTTCGTCTAGTTCGCCTTGCAACAGGGTTTTCAGATCAGCCCATCTCAGCTCTTCATCTTGAGCTTTGGAGATGCGTCGGCGTCTTTCAGCTTGCAGGACCACCAGATCGACCTCCAGCTGAGTCTGGCCTTCAACTCGACGAGCTGGTGGGACATGTCTCGTTGAGTCGTTTACGTCGCTTCCCATATCAGAATCCATTATCGGTGGTGCTTCAGATTCGGCCGAGTCACGACGAGTTTCATCTTCGAAATGAACTCGGCGATTCTGCCTTCTAGTCATCACGTTCATCTCGGCTTTGGCTTCCACTTCCATTGTTGAGTCAGCTTTGTCTTCCACTTTCTCAGCTGAGTCAGTTTTGGCTTCAGCTTTCGCAGCTGAGTCAGCTTCGACATACAGTACCTCAGGGATCCTGTTCAGTATCTTCAACTCAGCTTTGCGGTCTCTGCTGGGTATTACTCTGCCAGCTCGGTTATCTGATGCTTCAGTAGCAAGAGAGTCAACTGATGCATTATAGTGAGGCACTACATGCAAATAGCGAACCGATTTGAGTTTCTCCGTCAAAGTCTTGTGGCGCGCCAACCCAACTTGCAACACATAATTCTTGCCCACGAGCGCCCCCATGGATTGCTGGATTGTAAGCCGAGAGTCGCTGACAATAATCAGGTCGGTCGCCCCATTGGTCAGGGCTGCCAGTACACTATTATTTATTCCGGTGTACTCGGCGATATTGACCGTGGTCGACGAGAGGTACGCACTCGCAGCGATCTCAATGTCCCATGTAGGTAAGAGCCACAATATCCATGAGCAGCTTCCATAACCACCGTTCGGCTCTCGCGTAGCAGACCCATCGAACGATATGACCCTTAAAATCACGTGGCACAGTAGCATAAAGAAGTCCTGGATCCATTTGAGTCGTAGCTGAGCTCTTGGATGGCGGAGCAATATGTGCTATCGACTCGTCGACTCCTATGTGTGATTCATGCTTCTTGAACACCTTTACCAAGGTGTTTTGGTCTGCTTGTGTATGAGTGGTGTAGTCTTTCGATGCCAACTCATTAGCTGGGTTCTCGAACTCAGCTGGCGAAAATGCCGACTCGGTGTCTTCGCACACAGCCATGGCTGCCACAAATCCTATTAGTAAATCTTCGTCAGGTCCATCAGTTAGTGCATCATCGCTGACACCGGTCACATCGTCGAGTCGTTGAGTTACTGCCATCTCTGCTGAATAACCAGCGGAGGCAAAGTCAGCGGACAGTTGTCGATCTTCATCTTGCAGCACTCTCATCTCGGCGATGGGGGCTTCAGCTGGCTCGGGTTGGTTAGTCGACATAGTTGACTCGTCCGAGATGGGTACAACATTAGCAGACTGGTCAGCTGAGCTGATAGGAGACTCGGCTGAGGTTGTGGACTCGGCTGAGGTTGTGGACTCGGCTGAGGTTGTGGACTCGGCTATTGCCTTGTTATGGTCGTGTGATTGTAAAGCCGAGTCTATTTGCTCCATCTCCCACCGTTGTGTGCAGGTCAACTCAACTCCGTCATCATGTAGTTGACGGGGATCTCTAGGCATCACCCCTGATGCTATAACATATTGCTTCTTTTCCACAGCGGGCGGCTGTCGAGCTAGCCATTCAGCATAATTCCGCTTCTCCTTCTTCAACAAATCCCTGTCGAGCGCTGACTCATACGCCAGCGCTTGCCAATCGTGGTACTTGTCCGACTTCAGGCGGACGTACCCATTTTCAGGTGGCAACTCGCCGTGCGGTGCCCATAGTACCACCGGAAAGTGAGCCGGGCACCAGACTAGTCGATTCGTTACGTTAGCCATCCTCACACTCGTGACCTTGCCGCGCGTGTTGAGCACCACGGTCGGTATCCAATCCTTAGTGCGTCTAATCCATAATTCGTAGGTTTCTTCGCTCGGCTGACGGCGCCTCACTTTAAAACCAGCGATGAGCCGACTTTGAATACTCAGAGACTCAGCTGGACCATCGTAAACATGTGTACCATATGCTGAATCATCGAGATCAGCGCAGCGTGATTTGATGAGTGGTACTACCAGTTCGTCAGGCAACTTTGCCGTCGAATTGTACAAATCCAGCCGGATACCAGCTGGTATCATGAAATCAGTGCCCAGGATCAAGTCGGCACCGTCGTAATCCCCGACCAGAACGAGCGAAGCGAGTGTGTCTGTCCGTGGTATGTTTGTCCACTCAAAATACCGTTAGAATGCATTTTAGCCCGAACAGCATGGTCGAGGTGGCGGCTTTGCACTGACGATCAGTGTCCACGGACATACTGCCTACGATACTGCATGCGTATTTTTGCGGGTTGCCGGTCGCGAAAATTCATAAAACCTGCGCTATTGCATCGCACTTTAGCGGAGCGCGGTCCATGCCCCTTATTCACACAGACATCAAGCAGCGGGACGACGCGAGCGAAGACCGGAGCGAATTTCTCGGCGGACAGCGCGCGCGGGACGTCAAGGCCAAGGCAGCTATCGTACGTAACTGTACTCAATAAATATACAAAATTTGACGGTTTCGGGAGTTCCGCCTGTAGGGAGAACTGGTACATTCAGGGCAGTCAAGGGGTATTTGTATGGGATTAGGGGCGGGCTGTTGCTCAATTGTGGGGTCAAAGGGGGCCCATTTTGAGAGCCCAGGGAATGTTGTAGTGGGTGCCATGCCACAACCATGTAGTCGAGACACCCCCGCGGCGCGCAGATGCCAGTCAGTTCGCCCTGAATCTACAACATTGCCGATTTGCATGTTCGCCGGGTTTGGTTACTCGGTGTTGATTGCTTTTTGGTACTGTAGATCCCATACTTTATTTCCATTATTTACCTAAATGACCAGTACTGTTGTGAGGCTCCCTAGCTGATCGGTACGAAGATGGTCGCAATTAAGGGTGTTTTTAAACGCTCTTTTAGGTTAAAAGACTGCAGCTGGCACCCGCCGCTGTCCCATTCTAACAAATCCTGCCGCATATGAGCTCTATTGAGCTCGACGCTGATGGTGCCCACGTTCGCCCGCCAGCGGCGTGGGAAGCCTCATAACCAATCCGGGATCAGGGGCAGCACAAACGGCGATAAAAGCCGGCTTTGCCGGGCTGTCTGCCTCTCCCCGGACCCTGTCGTCCCAACTGTGACCGGCCCTTCGGACAGAGACGTCCGTTCGGTGCTTCTGCGTCAGCGGCAGGTACCACACACCTAATAACGGGTTATTTTAGCAAATGGAGGGACTTTGGCCAGTAGCAAGGGATTTGCGTGCCCTGGTCGAAGAATTGCCATTATCACATTGAGGTAGCACGGAATATTGGCCGGCTTCGGTGCGAGCGTGGTTTATGCGATCCTTCGACGTCTATGATGCCTGTGGACGGCCGACAACTACATAAGCCCCAAAAATCTAACCCATTACCCCTTAAAAACCAAAATGGTTAATTGTCTGAGGTGAATAACCCAGACATAGAGCTGACGCTACACCACGGTCACCAAAGGAAGTGACACACAAAAGAAAACATAACGTGGATAGCTGTCGCTTTAGCACACAAAGGTCCGCCGCAGTGCCTCCAAAGGAATTGAGACGCTGCTAAAAAGGCGGACGTGCTCTAAGGTAGTAAAAGCGGAGGTGAGGGCACGAAAAAGAAAAAAATATCGGTTCCGAAACAGGCTAATGAGGTGTCTTACCGTCGCGTAGACTGCAGTTTGTACTTGAGCTGGCTGGTAGATCAGACTGTCTTGGAGTGATTTGGAAGGTTTTCACAGGGTGTGCAAGGGTGTACGAGGTGGAGTGCTACTGGCTGGCTGTTCTTCTTGCTTTACCCGTTTACTATGTATTCGCGCACTGCTAATTTACAATTGCATAGCTCATCATTTGCTGCAGACCACAGTCTAATGTTAACAAAAACGTCTCTTTCCCTGTGGCTGCAGTGACTATGGCTCCCCGGAAAAGAAAGTTCCAGAGTTTGGAAGAGATTGACGCTGCGTACGCAACGCCAGAGGAGGACGAGACCTCTGTTGCTAAACGCAGAAGGAGAGCAAATTGCAGTTCAGCGAAGACTCGATTTCGTCGAAGCGTTGCACAAGATCAAAGCCGCATTGGTGCTACTGCATTGGAGATGCTTACAATTTCTGCTCCGCAGCAACCGGTATCTACATCGGCCAATCAACCCGACACACACGAGTTACGTTTGGAAACAGATCGGCTTCGTGCTGCTAATCGCGGAACGGCGCGCACGGCCAGTCAGGTGGAAGCTGCTCTGGAGGCGGCTCGCACCCGTCAAACGCAGCGAGGTGCTCGCATGAGTCCGGCCGAGCGTGCAGCGGCACGTGAGAAAAATCGACTTCGCGTGGCAGCGAAGCGCAGGCGTGATCGAGCCACCCAGGAAGCTCATCAGCTTGCTGAACAACAGCGACGTGCACATCATACCGAACAAGAGCGGATTACCGATCGCGAACATAATACAGCATCTCGGGCTCAGCAGCGCGATGTGCTAACGATCGGAGAACGCCAACACCAACTGGAGCGAGATGCAACACGTGCAGCGAGTCATCGTGCTGTCATTCCTGTAGCCGAACGCCAGGACGAGCGTGAACGTAACGCTGAACGGATGTCACGAGTTCGAGCAGCTTTGACAGAAGAAGAACGTGAGCAACTGCGTGAAGCAGCGCGGTACCGACGTCGCGCAAAACAGTACAAGAAAGCCTACGGGAACCATGAAGGTTTCGATCCAAAATCGGTAACTGGCACTGACATCGCTAACGACAGACACTACGTATCGCGATACAGGTCGACGGACTCTGACGAGGAAAGAACGTGTCCCTGTTGCGAGGCATGGAAGTTTCCAGGCGAATCACCGCATAGCTGCTGTGGAGCGGGTAAAGTTCGATTGCCGAATCGACGCGATCCACCTCTCCAGCTTCTGTTTGATGATCGTGACTTCATGAAGATGATCATCGGGCGTACAACAATGTGTTCGCTTTTACGTCTATGGGTGCAACGCCCTCTGCACCTCTCAACGTGGATGAGGCCGTGACCAGAACGAGTGGGGTTTACAACTTTCGCGTGATGGGAACAGTTTGCCATCGGATGGGCTCAGCTTCTACCGCCGTCGAATTGTAACCCAATGTTCGCGCAAATCTACATGAATGACCCCACAGCAGCTGCACGCGTCGACAGCAGAATGCGGATGACGGACGGGCTCGACAGACAGATCATTGTTAAGCTCGAGGACATCATGACAGCTCACAACCCGTACGCCCAGCAATTTATGAATGCCCGGGAAATTCTTCTAACGCGTCAACACGCAGCACGGGAAACAGCTGCGGCTGCGCGACTACGACGCAGCGAGCAAGAACGGAAGCAAGAAGACGACGTGCACGAACCACTACTACCGCCTGAAGCTGACATGGTACTGCGACTTCATACGGATAGGCGTGCTAACCGAGGCACCCACAACACTCCCACAGCATCGGAGGTTGCGGCGGTCATCATCGATGCGAACGCAGCTCATCACCGTGACATCATTCTCTACAGCAAGGCCAATGGGTTCAAACGTATCTTCGAGACTAGCGAGCACTATGACCCGCTCCAGTACCCACTCTTCCATCCGTATGGGGAACCTGGATGGACGTACGCTTCACCAGATCAAGACGTGATTGATGACGTACTGGAAGGACCAGACCGAAGCAACATGGCTGATGATGAGGATGACATTGACCGCTCAGACATCGCCAGTGTGTCTCTGCGTCAGTTCGCGGCGTATCAACTCCACGATAGAACGAACAGTCACTCTCTACTATTGCGTGGCGGGCGTCTCACGCAGCAGTACTGTGTGGACCAGTGGGCGAAATTAGAACAGCAGCGTCTTCGATACATCCAAAATAATCAGCTAGAGCTGCGGATGGACACGCTTCAAGGACTAACGGATGCCTTCAGGGTGAAAATGTGAACTTGCAGCACCAAGAGGTGGTGAGGGATGTGGCCCTACACGCGCGTGGAATAGCTGCCGTAATTCAGGATCGACAGCAACGTCGGGAAAGGGCTGATGCCTCGAGTCTCTCTAAAGTTGGCGTGGGGCGTAGTACCATTTTACCTGGAAGCTTCACGGGGTCGCCTCGCCAGATGCAACAGCTTTTTATGAACGCCATGACGTTGGTACGTGTTCTTGGAGCACCCAGTCTGTTCATAACTATGACGTGCAATCCCAACTGGCCGGAGATTAAGGAAAATCTGCGGCCAGGACAGTCAGCTACCGATCGCCCGGATTTGGTGGCGCGAGTATTCAACCTAAAGCTGAGCGCGCTCAAAAGGACCTGGACCAGGAGTTCTCGGGGTTCAAGTAGCGAGAATTTACGTTGTCGAATACCAAAAGCGAGGACTTCCGCATGCTCATATACTGGTGATTTTGCGGCCTGAAGATAGACCGACGACTGCAGGGCACATTGACAATCTGGTGTCTGCGGAAATACCAGACAAGGAAACGCAGCCTCAGTTGTACGAAACCGTACTTTCGTGTATGATGCATGGACCGTGCGGGGAGCTAAACGACAAGTGTCCCTGTATGGAGAATAACAAATGCACCATGCCGTTAGCTGAGAATACGACCATGACGGAGGATAAGTATCCCGTATACCGCCGTCGACGCCGCCCTGATGGACCGCTCACGCATAAACGAATGGTGTGGGACAATGCAACAGCAAACCAGTGGGTAGTTCCGTACAATCCATACCTTGCGCAAACGTACAATTTCCACATCAACGTTGATGTGTGTACGTCATGTGGCGCGGTCAAGTACATCTACAAGTACGTCTACAAAGGAGCGGACAGGACAACGGTTACGATTGAAGGATTGGATGAAGTGATCGACGAGATTCTACAGTACCAATCGGCGCGGTATATCTCTCCGGTGGAGTCCTGTATGCGCGTTTATAGGCACCCGACGCATGCCTCTACGCATACAGTTGTTGTCCTACACGTCCACTTGCCGGGCCAGAGTGCGGCAATCTTTAGGGGATGCTACAGACGAACGCCTACGCTACCTCATACGACGAGGTGAGCGATCTCGATTGACAGCGTTTTTCAACATTTGCCAAGATGAACCCGACGTGGCGGGGACTATGCTCTACCTCGACATTCCACGTAAGTACAGGTGGAATGTCAAAACCAAGTGTTGGGAGCGGTATAAGAAGTACGTTCCTCTCTGGGCCGGATGGTGCATGTTTCGCCCAGAGATACGGAGCGATACTACTTGCGACTGATGTTGTGTTATGTGAGGGGACCCACGTGCTTTGACGATTTACGAACGGTGCGCGGTATGTTATTAAAGAAGCTGCTCAAGCAGCCGGCTATCTCGAAAACGATCAAAAATGGGACGAGTGTCTCGCCGAGGCCGCACATTTCCAGATGCCTTACCAGCTCAGACAACTGTTCGGCGTCATTTTAGTATATTCCATTCCAAGTGACGTACCGGCACTATGGATAAAGTTCAAAGGATTGATGTCAGAAGATTTCCAAAGACAGTTCGGAGCTGATGCCAATGATAGAAGGGTTGAGTTTCAGACTCTCAGGGCCATCGAGAAGGTGCTTGCAACTAATGGAAAGTCGCTGTCGGAATATCAACTTCCTCCGCTCGAAGACTACAGTGACGTTGAAAATACCGATGACAGTCCTGATACCTCAATTGATTCTGAGGAGCGTGAGTACACGGGCGCACAACTGGAGCGTACGGCTGGGTTGGTATCGATGCTAAACGAGGGCCAGCAAGCAATTTTCCGTGCAGTGATGGATGCCGTGCACTCAACGGAAGAAGTGAATAGAGCTGTACAGTACTCAGGTCTAGGCAAAAGCATGTTCTTCATTGATGGACCGGGTGGTACTGGTAAGTCGTTCTTGCTTGAGCAGCTATTAGCTCATGTCCGTCTTGAAGACAAATCGGCAATTGCCGTGGCATCCAGCGGAATTGCTGCGACTTTACTGACGGGTGGACGCACGGCGCACTCTACTTTCAAGATCCCGATCAAACTTTTGGAAACCTCCACGTGCAACATCAAGAGAAATAGTCCTACAGCGAGGCTAATTCGTGGTGCAAGTCTCATTATCTGGGACGAACACCTATGATGAGCAGGTTGTGCTTTGAAGCGGTTGACAGGACCTTCCGTGACATCATGCGCAACGACATGCCGTTTGGGGGTAAAGTGATGGTGTTCAGTGGGGACTTCCGTCAAATCCTTCCTGTTGTGAAGAATGCTACTCGCGGTGAAACAGTCAGAGCCTGTTTCAAGTCATCGAGGTTGTGGAGCGAATTACAGCAGATGCAACTTACTGATAATATGCGCGTACGTACAGCATCCAACCCCGACAGCGCGGCTGAAATCGAAGAGTTTTCAAACTTCCCCTTGGAGATTGGCGAGGGTCGCTACCCAGTAAATCGCGACATTGACGCAGATGATATCAGCCTACCGCAAGACCTGTGTGTTTTCCCTGAATGTATGCAGCAAGAAGACGAAGATGCGGAGACGGACGCGATCCAGGCCCCCAGTTTCGCTTTGCTCCAACTGATCTCGAACAGCGCCAAGAGGATGACGGGCCAATTGTCCGAGACTACTACGACCGTAGTCTCAACGCCTTGATCGATGCTGTCTAGCCGGGGATTGGTGATGAGAATCTACCAGATGACTACTTCGCGAAGAGGGCCATTTTAGCTCCGACCAACGCAAATATTCGTCGGATCAACGAGTTAGTAGCAGACCGGCTCTCGGGGAAACGCGGGAGTACACGTCTGTGGATACGATGGAAGGTGCAGATAACATGCTCTTCGAGCCGGAATTTCTGCACTCTCTCAACTTCTCTGGAATCCCACCTCACCGAATTGTGCTCAAGATCGGCAGTCCTATCATTATGGTTCACAACCTGAACAGCAACGCGGGATTGTCGAATGGGACGCGGCTGCGCGTTCTGTCTCTTCGCGAGACGTGCATCGACGCCGTTATTATGACAGGGCCCCGGAAAGGCCGGCGTGTCTTCATCCCTCGAAGCAAATTATTTTCATCAGCGACGACGACGACAAGGACTTTCCGTTCCAGCTTCGACGTAAGCAGTTTCCTGTCATTCCGGCGTTCGCGATGACAATCCACCGGGCTCAAGGACAGTCGCTGGACAGCGTGGGAATTTGTCTACAAGGATCAGTATTCGCCCATGGGCAGCTGTACGTGGCACTTTCGCGTGCGACTTCAAGGAAGGGGATCAAGATTGCTGTCAAGCATTCTGCTATTGAAGACGACACCGCGCACACCAAGAACATCGTGTACAGAGAGATCTTTGCGCGAACCAAGGCCTTTTAACTGCGTAAATAATTTTTAGGTTTAGCATTATTCCATGGCTTACTGGTCTGACCAGCTCCAACCAGGTGCCGAGCGCAGCGAAGGCGGCACTGAAGAGTAGTGTAGCGAGATGCAAATCGAGCGGAACGGGTTGGGACACACCATGACCCAGCGTCCGCGTGAGCGGGCGCCCCGCCGCTAGTTCTGCTCCCTGTAAGAACGTAAGATGTGCGTGTGTGCCCCAAAAGACCGACATAAAGACTATTAATCCCAAACAGCATAATATAAGTCGTGAAAAACCGTAACGCTTATCCGCACTTTTCATTTGACAAAACCAACTCCCCAATTGTGCTGCTTTGCGGGCCCGAAGGGCTCGCTTTGGTCCCCATATCGACCAAAACCTGCGAGTAGTGAAGTGAGCCGCAGGCGAGCGGAACGGAGTCCATCCATTCAATCCGCAGCGTCCGCGTGAGCGGGCGCCGTCAACGCTATTGGGGCATAATCCATACATCAAACTCGTACACGACTTGCCATCCGAGTGTCACCTTCACCGTTGCCTTCGACGTTGTGGACACCTTGTTCGTGCCAATACCTTCGGTGTCTATCTGCATATCATTACTTGCATTCCGCTTTAATCGCAGCCGCCGAGCGAACGATAAGCTGACTATCGAGACGTTCGCCCCGGTGTCTAGTAGTATCGTCGTCCGTTCGTCATTCACTGCACCCATCACCAGGGTCCGCATGCGAACTCGGCGATCGAACCTCTGCGCCGACCACCAGCCCATGCGCTCCCCAGGACGCAACTTCACTATCTTGGCAGGTTTCTCGGGTTTCACGCGTCCCCGAGACTCAGCTTCCGCGCTCATAATAAATCGACGCACTTTCTTAGAATCGCTGAGTTCACTGTATCCGACATTTTCACATTAAGTATCGTCGCTTCTTTCACACCGTATTTCAGGTCGTTGCGCTTCGCTCACAAAGCAAACACGTAGTTCGCTTCGACGGCAGTCTCAGCTGACGGTGGCAGCATAGGATCGCACAACCGGCAGGCCACCGAGCTTACATCTGTCGGCTCGTAGACATATTGAAGGTCTGCCGGCACCGCTGACTTATCGACCGATGATCGGACGAACTTAGTGAGTTTTTGTAAGCGTAGGAACATATCGCAGCGCTCGACTTCGTGCACTTGTTTGCAAAACTTGCACCGTCCATGGCAGAAGTGTGTCGAGTGACCTTCACTGCCACACGCAGCACAAGGCGCACAGCGTATAATCTCTCTAGAGTCATTCTGACGGTGACGACGGTCATAGCGGTCAGCCGAGCTGAAAGGTCGGCCAGCCGAGTTTGTGTGGCTTCTAGCTGAGTCACCTCGATCCAGTGAGCTACGAGAGCGATTACTCGTGACACCAGCGTCCATCAATTCATCGCTGCCATCATATTTTCACTCTTCATCTTGGCTGCTGTCACTTTCTCCACTTGACGAGGCATAACCGTTGGGATGACTTGGGTGACGCTGCTTTGTACCAGTGTACGAGCCATCAACCAATGCATCGACAGCAGCGAGTTAATGACTATGATCTCGGCGGGGCTCATCTCGGCGACCTTCGCACTTATCGCCTTGACGATGGTCATCTCGGCGGTCGTCCCGGCGGTGCTCACTCCGCCGATTGCTGTTTCTGCGCCGGGTGTATTTGGCCTTCCAGAGACTGACCGGTCGCGTTGCATCTTCCTTTTCTCGCCGAGAAGCTTCAGGTTTACAATTTCTCTACTCGCTGGATATCGCTGACTTGGAACGGATACAACAGGTCCATAACTTTGTCGTCTCCACAGTTGAGCAGGAACTGCTCGACGTGGTCGACAGCGTCTGCACCGCCTTTCTCGTACTGACTCTTGGCGGAACGGGCGTATCCGTTAAGTCGGATTAGAAAGTCGCAGATGTGTTCATTCTCTTTGCGTTTGGCCGTATAGTAGCGGGTACTCGCTGACTGGTCGAACTGCGAGCAGTAATACTCCAAAAGGCCTCGCTGAGTAGACTCCATCTTAGCTGAGTCTTCTTTGGCAGCTGGCGGTACCAGCTTTTCGCCGCCCGACCCAGACATAACGAGAACGGTTCGCACCACGAATTCTGGGGCATCCTGGTCCCTTTCATCTCGTAGATGAAACGTTTCAGCCACTGCAGAGAGGTATCGGAGCGGTACCGCTTACCCTCGAACTCAGCTATCTTGTCCAAAGAAGCGTGGGTGCGTAGTTCTAAGTATTGGACCTCATCCGACTCAGCTTCGTCATAGCTGAGATGGCGAATCACCTGTCGGATGGACTCCTCATGTACACCTCCGTGATCAGGATCACCATCTTGGTCATCGCCGAGTTCGACTTCATCAGTCACGACATAGAGGCGATTGTCGCGACCGCCTCTAGAAATGGCACTCTTCGGGGTTCTCATGTGCGAGTCCTCAAAGTTTGGAGTGCCATCGGTCGACCCGAAAGCACCTTGCATCTTGGTGTTCGGGGTCTTCGGCAGTGCAATTTTGCTCGCGTCTTCCCTAGGTATTCTTGGGGCTCAGCTACGTGTCGGGCTATGGTTTGAAAACTGCCCGGGGCCTTTTCTAACCCGAAAGCTGATCTCAGCTTGCGCTTCCACTGCATCAGCTCCAACCCAGCTCGGGCGACATTCCAGTTCCCCAAGCTTAAGCTGTTGGGTCGGCTATTACACCGATAACCCATGGCCCGCAGCAATAGCACAGTATCTTCGACAAGTTGGTAAATGCTACTGCGGTTTACCGGCTGGGTCAACTCAGGACCCAGCACGGGTCATTTGGCTTGCGCCATCGCCACCGGGGCGTACATCATCATCCAGTCCAATTGCTTCCTCATCTCCTCGCCGAGTCGAGCCAAAACTTGGCTCACACTCGGCATGTCGGCGTTCCTCGTTGCGTTTGGTACTAGGGGTGGACGTTCCCCCTAAGCAACGCCTTGATCATCATCGTCCACATTTTTGCTGAGTTCGACAGCCAAATTGCGCTCGACGGGACGCGGGTTTCCTATGCGTCCCACCTGCAGCGACAATCCATCCATTTCGCCGAGTAGCTCGGCAGTCGACTTCACGTCGACGAACTCAGCTTTCTCCTCATCATCTCCATCACTTCTTCGGTCTTGGGTATCTTCGTCATCGAACTGGACGTTGTGGTCCACCTCCATTGTCATTTCGGTGTCCCACTGACTCGTCGAGTCCGACCTCGCGAGGGGTGAATCCCCAGCCGTAGCTGGACTTTCTCCACTCGGTGAAGACATTCTCTTGACCATACTTGCTCAATTAATTACTCGAAACTTGATTAACTTTGGTATCAGCAAAAACAAGCACACCCTGTTCCCGGGTCGCGGCACCAGTTGTGGTATTGCAGAACACACAAATCGTCAGATATGGATAGTAGCAACAAACACAACAATCGCTGAGTTAGGTCGGCTTTTGTTGGCCCGCCGCTGAGTTGCCCCCAGCGGTTCGGCCCAGCCGGGACAGTGGTGTCTCGCAGTCGCTGAGACCAAGCACTCAAGCCAGTCAAACGTCGGAAGTCAGCTGAGCTAGCTGACTTCCGGAAAACCCCGTGCCCTCCGCCAAAGGACGGACGACGGCGCGCTAGCGCTTTTACGGGTCACCGAGAGCAAAGGCTTCTCGGCTAGAAGTGTCACGGCACCCGGGCTATTCGGCGTACCGGCTCGCTGAGTCAGCGAGACTTGTCTTTCGCGCGAAGCGAGACACGCCCTTCCCCGGGCCGACCTTGTTCTCTTGGTGCTACCAGTCAACACCATACAAGCTATGCCTCTCGGGTGTCGACGGCAGGCATCATACAGCCCGTGCAGGGACTTACCGGACAGTGTACACTTGTCTTGGACTTAAAAAATTCTGCTCTGTTATCTTATATCTTCCGGGGTCCGGAAGGGACTCCTCCTAATTGTTTCCTAATCTCATATACAAATATCTAGTGAAATGAAGTAGTTTTGGATCTCAGCGACCCTTCGCTGACTCCTCTTGTAACGACCCGGCTTGCCCGCCGACTCTGAAAGGTCCGACCCAGCTGAGTAACCGCAGCTACTCAGCTAAGTCAAACGACGACTCAGCTAAGTTCAAATCTGGTATGGACCACCCCAATCCAAACTTACTACACCACATGTTCTTCTATGTGTCATGCTAGATTTAGGAGCACTGAGCGTGTAACCGTGAGCGGAACGCCTCACTGTCTGTATCCGTCACAGACAATCGAGCATCACCCGCGAGATTCTACCTGCGGTGAGGGATCCAGTTCTCGCCGTGTGGTAGGTGCGCTATGAGGCGCTTATCACAAAGCCGTCGGAGCCGTACGTGTCACTCTCAGCGTGAATGTCGTGTTCGGGATCATCCTCCTCGTCTAACACTGCATTTACTGCTCTGTTAGGTCGCGATAAGCCACCTTTTGCTGCATTGGACAGCATACCAGATTCACATTCAGCTGAACGGCACAGAGCACCCGTGGCAGCTCCGCATACGTCGATACTGAGACCGACTTCTCCTCAGCATATATCGCCGTAGAACGCGTCGGCTTGTGTGCTGGCAAATTTACTTACTCCGCTGAATCTCTTGACGAGTGCAAGAAACGCGAGCGTGAAGCTCGCTCAATGGTCAAGTGGGTTAGCACGTCGTGGATGCGAAGCTCTAGCTCGCTGTGGGGTTCGAGCCGGTGCATGCGGCGCTGGGTCCACGACGGAATACTTAAAGTGACAGCTACAGCAACGCACAGCCAGCCTTCGTTCCTCATGTAGTTGATCTATCCAATATCACGTTCACATTCTTTAGTGCATTCATCTCCATCAAGCTAATCACATGCCAGCGTATCGATACAAACGTCAACAAACTCCTTTTCCTGCGCAGCGGATCATGGACACTTGTAGAGAATGCCGCCGCCAGGGCGGTGGGCTGCATGCCCTTCCAGCCAATAAATGTTAGCTGAGCTCATTCCAGAAAACCGCAAATGACTTGTTCATAGTATGGGAACCGGATGGGAGGTCTTTGCGCTGTAGGAGGCGGGATAATTCAAACGACAGGAACCTCTATCTCGCTATTTCGTGTGTAGACGGTGCGATTCTAAACCGAACGTGTGACTCCACCCAGCAATCTTGTTTCAAATGCAGCCCTATACAAAAACGTATATGCGAGGAAATTTGCTACAGACACGACCCACAAACTCCGGTACACTACCATGTTATAGTCAGTGCAAGTCGATACGGAAGGTCCAATTACTTTTGAGAGGGGCTTAAATTTCGAATCTCCCGCCCAAACATATCCGCTTCCGCCTCACTGACTATCTACAACACGATGCCTAGCACACTCGAAGGGCAAATGGCTCTCGGTGCTTCAGAAGTATGAGATTTTCTTCACCAGAGGCGGGCTCCACCCCTGTCCTGCGCAAAGCTTGCGTATTGGGCAGCACGCAGCTTCCAGTTGGCAACTCCCCCACACCAAGACACGATTCGAGCTATCCTGCGCGCTGAAGCTGAGGCTGAAGCTATAAGCGCTAGCACAATTGGAAATTGCTTCCATCATACGGGCATTCTTTTTGCACCTGATAAGGACAGCCAAGAAACGATGGCTCGATCCAAAGCATTCTGTTGTAGCTCATATCATTTCACTGCCATATCCCATAGTCGTCAAATATACATAACCTCTATATACTAAATTTTCGATTTTGCCGGGGTTTGTGGGTCGTGTCTGTATTACGAAGTTGCCGACATATTAAAAACCTCCACAAATCCTTCTGCTGTATAATACAACATACGGGGCTAGAAGGGTTAACCCTATTCTTCTCTTTTGCGCGACGCACAAAAACGTACTATTTCTGGCCTGGATAGCCAGATTACAGTAACAGAAAGACACAATAAGTGCTTCTCCACTTAGACAAGGTAATTCCTCAGATCTCATGTCAAATCAGGTGTTACTTATTGAGACAGATTACTGTACACATCTAGCGATGAATCTCGACGCTGCGATGCGGGTCTGCAGATCTGAATTCTAATCTTCAGATGTCCAGATACAAGTAGACAATTTCGACGAACCAGTAAACACATTTTGCGAAACTTGTAGGAATAATGCCGGCGCATTACAACACACAGAATGGACCGAGGGAGCTACACACTGTAGTAGGCATTCCATACCAAACTCAACATCAATCACTCCAGAGTCCAGCCTGGCTGGCACTCACGGGTGCGATTACCAAGCGGTGCTAGGAGGCCTAGCGGTGGACGCGACACCCAGCCCAGCATGGCTCAATATCCTTCAAGGGCAAAGCCGCGGTCGATTTTCACGAGATGGCCTACAAAGAGCCAACCTGTTCACTGCTGTTTACTGTAAACATGTACAATCAAAATAAAGTGTTTGCGAGACCAGCGTCCTATCGACTTCGTGACTACGTGTGTCTAGCAACAGTTCGACGGAGCCATTCGTTTCTCATTTAGCAATCTTCGTCCCAGGACTCACCACTTGAACATCATGCGTCTGTTGTCGCTACACTGCCTACGGTAATTAGTCTATGTGCGGAAATAGTCTATGTTCAGAAATAGTCTCAGCTAGACTATTTATGGTTTAAGCAAATTTTCATTATTCAGAATTAGTCTAACCAGATCAAGCTCAAAAATAGTATCACCAGATGAGCAGCCATTACTCAGATTTTTTAAAGCAACTGTTTTTGCTGTTTGTGGTTCTCGAAGTGGCGACCAAGTGCATGCACTTATAGCACAGCAACTCGTGATACAAACACGTCCGATGTTACCTCCGCTTCGGTGGTAGGGGTGAAGGGCCTGGCTGGGAAGCTGCGCGCTAGAAGCCGGGCTGTTGGTTTTGCATGTTATCACTTTCGGTTTTACCAGCTATCACTCGAACGACGATGTCATCCGCTCAGCCCACTGCGCCTTGTGGAGGATGCGGCGACCCCGCAGGACCTGTTCATCGCTGTCCGACGTGCTTGTGCCATATGCACCCCTTTTGCGGACGGCCCACCGGAAACGAAGGTTTTGCGCAGCCTGTGATCTGCCCGAAGTGTGATCAAGGTGTCGACCAAGCTGTCCAGGTCGGCCAGGTTGCAGACACTGTTTTTGCAGTCAGCGTAGCGATCGACGCGCCGGCGCCCACGGAGTGCGTCGACCTGTCAGCAGAGAGCGTCGAAGCATCGAGCATCGGCTTGAGTCCTCAACACGAAGACGCACCGCAGCCACCCGCACCGACCGTCAAGTGTCGAATCGCCACACTCAAGCGGTCAGCAGTATTGCTCACCGCCGCAAAGTCGTCCGCTGGATGGAAAAGCACGAGGCATCTCAAGGCAGCGAAGGCATGTTTGCTCAAGCTGTGAGGGCGTTCCTTGCAATCTTCAACTCTGCAACGCCAGCGGCCGACTTAGCGAAAGCAAAGGACTGGTGGGTGAAAAGGACGCGGATCTTGGAAGCTGATCGCGGCGCAGTCGCTGTCTCAGCTCGCCGGCGTGGCGGTAGACGCCGTGTGAGCACTAAAGTGATCGGCGGGCGCGGAAGACCGAGAAGTCTCTGGGTGCAATGGTTGTACCCTCTTCTGCTAGACGAATTCGATCGCCTACGGAAGCTTGGTGTCAAGTTTGAGCCGGGCTGTTGCAGCAGCTCGCGAAGAAGATCATTCGAGACACCAGCGAACCTTACAACTCGAGAAGCGTCGACTCCAAGGGCGCTCTGATCGTCGACAAGATAACTCCCCGGTGGATCTAGGGCTTTATGGAGGCTCATCAAATTGTTCTCTGGACACAAACGGGAAAAAGCAGCTCAGCGAGGCCAAGATCCTCCACATCGAGAAAGAGGTGGCTTTTCACCTCGGTGAAGTGCAACGCGGATTCGCGGACGGATCGTTTGACGAAAATGCAATCAAGAACATCGATGAGACGCACTTTCTGGTGGACTTGGATAACGGCAAGACCCTCGGTTTCTCCGGTGACACGGTTGTCAAGTATGCGGATGTGGTCTCAGGAGGTGAAGGAATGACGATGGTTGTTCGGCTGTCTGGTGGGCCAAGCGCCCGGATCCACCCCCTATGATGATTTTCATGAACTCTGAGGGGAACCATCCTATTCATGGCGTTCCGGATCAAACCCCTGGTGTCTGCTATCGTTCGAGCAAGAAGGGATGGATGACGCAAAAGCTGTTCCGGGAATATTTGAAGGAGAGGCGAGCAATACGTGCAGACCCCCGCGGACTACACAAAACCATTTTCTAGACAACTGCTCGGGTCACCTCGAAGCGGATAAATGCCGAGAGGAGCTGGATGCAATCAAAGCCGACCTCAAGTTTTTCCCGCCGAACGCGACGGACCTGTGCCAACCGGCAGACTCTTTCGTGATTTCAAAGATAAAGGACGCGTGGAAAGTCAAGTGGAACGAGAAAAAGCTGGCGCTGATAAAGGACGAGCGCTGGCAGAACAAGGTCCGCAAGGACGGGTCGTGGTCCGGCAAGCTGCAGAACCCAGGAAAGAAATTTCTCCTTCAACTTGCTGCGGAAGCCGTCCGCGATGTCAACCACCAAAAGGACAAAAACGGTATGTCGTACGCGCGCAAGGCAATGATTCGGTGCGGACTGTCACTCGGGCTTGACGGCACGTGGTCTATCAAGCAGCTATACCCCCATCTTCAAGAAATCATCAATAAGCACCGCGAGCACTTTGACGGAGAGCCTGTGGTTGTACCGACTGCAGGCGCGGTCAAGAACAAATAGTTCATACAAGCAGTTTATCCAATACATTACGCTTTTACTTGTACGCACTTTGGCTTAGTCGTTTGGGCGTGTCTTATTTGCGCACGATGCCGAGGGTTCGAGTCCGCCAGCGTGCCGAAACTCGGCCCATACAATTATTGGATTCATAATTAGTCTTTGTACAGAAATAGTCTCACTCAGACTATTTGTTGTTTTTGAAAGGACAAGCATTGCACCTAAAATAGTCTTAGTCAGACTAATTACCGCAGGCAGTGTAGTGGCTTTGGTCGCCTTCGGCTGTAATGGTCCTGCTTCGGCCACTCCCAACGACGATCAGACCTACATCGCGCAGCTCGAATCGGACATTGAGCTCTTGTCTCGCGAATTGGCTGCTGATACCGAAACCAATCAAGTCAACCGGTTCCTCCGTCAAGATGTTGACGCTAGTGACGACGATGCAGACGAAGAGAGAGGATGGGAGGCTCTCAGGAATCCCGGCGTTTTGGAGAAGTTGAAACAAGCAGCAGCAAAACCTTCTAAGGAGAAGCTTACCGCGAAACTAGACCCCCAGGGAATGCGCAAGAAAGTGGTAGGCGCGGATACCACAGGCAACCTCAGAGTCAATTCTGAGTTGGTATCCCGTGTGGGTCGTGAGAACCAGCGCTTCGACGGTGACAGGCGATTGCTGTGCTGCATCGTGGTCTCGAAACCTCAGAATATCGATGGCGTTAAAGGTGATGTCCTGCTCATCTCGAGCTCCATGCCTGCGGCCCCTGGCAAACCGGAGAAGTGGATCTTGCCGAAAGGAGTTGGGAGAATGACGAGACTATCATAAGGAGCGCCATGCGTGAGGCCGAGGAAGAAGCAGGGGTACGTTCAAGTGTTTATTTTGCCGGTCACGACAATTTCGCTAGTACTAACTGATAGTGGGGTTTGCAGGTTTTGGGAAACTTGATTGGTGATCTGGGCAAGTACAATTTCAACAACAGGGAGGGTAGTCGATACCGCTACTACGGATACAGGATGGAAGCCAAATATGTTCTCAAAGAATGGTCCGAGGACTCTCGAAGACGCATATGGGTACGTAATTCTCAAGATGATGTGTATATGTTGCAGCGACACCGGGGTTCACAGAGCGAGTGGACGTTTCTGAATGCTCTGTTAGGTTTCCTTTGATGATGCTATGGAGAAATTAAAGGACCGGCCGGACATCGTCCACATGGTGGTGCGCGCGAAGCTTCAGGACTTTTGAGAAGAGGATTGCAGCGCGTGCGGCAGATACAGGTGTGGCTCCTTTGAGTGTGTTTGTATACCTCTTCCAGTAGAACAAGTCGGAAGGTACTTCAGAAACACTATTTTCGACTCGAAAGTGACAAAATGAAATCAAACAATGCATAAAGCCTCGGCACTTGCCTGTACTATTTTTATTAACAAGCTTGTGCAGTCTCGTTTTAACGTTTGTACCTTTTTGCGGAACTACGGAATTTTTAAATTATGTACCATTTTGCCATATTGTAAGAAAACTATCTGAAGTCTGTAGGTCGAGCCTTCATTTTCAAGCTCACGAACGAGGCCTTATATAATTCCCGCTGTACATATTTTGATGGTCTTTAAGGGGCTCCTGGCAGGACTGCAAGAGATTAGCCCAGAAAAGCCAAATTGGACTCCCGCCAAATACTCAAAGCACACATTTTTATTGGCTGAGTAAAAAAATGCAGCGATTCAATGTTCTGGCTGTTTTCGCTTGGTGAGCACTGTGTCAATGTTTGCTTGTAGACGCATTTTTAGACGCATTGAAAACGCTGCAAGTGCTAGGCTTTCAAGATGACAGTGAGTCCACTCTACCTGCAATGAGAAGGAGGTGATGCATACTTCATACGAGCAATGGAGTTAAAACCACATAAAATAAATTTTGAAGAATACGTGATCTACTCTCGTCGCGTCTTGCTGACCATTTCATGCCACAACCGATTCAGTGAAGTGAAGCTTGTTAGACAGTATGGGAAACGGGTGTAATCATCTCCAGACGGTGGCAATGCTGAACATGATTGTAGAGATTGAGACGGAATACTAGGAGAGGCAAGTGACTGTCATGCTCGCCACGGTGGCTTTCGAGCAAACTGCAAAAGCGCGTTCTTTTAGAAGCTTTCTTTTAGATGAGGCCAGGTCATAGCAGTGAGTTGATTAGCTAGACACACTCAACTACCGGTTTGAACTCCTAATTGCGAAAAGGTCTTGCTTGGCAGTGGCCCTGTTGGTCGCAGCACAAGTAGCGTAATGTTAAATCAATGATCAAGGTCTCGATCTCGATTCGAGACCGTGAGGGTTTTAAACTTAGAGCCCTCTCCAAGCTGATTAAGACGAAATAGATTCGACTCGTCGAGAGACTCCATTCTTCTTAGTACACGGATGGGACACTACTCTTCGACGCTTGAGGCAGTGCTTCATCCATTCGGCAAGCCTCTGCGAACTCAGCGAATTCGACAAGTAGTTCAGACGCGGTCGAGAGTCGAACTGGCAACATGAGGTCGCTTCAAAGCTGGCTAAGGAGTACCACATCTCTGAGAAAGCCCGCGTCGCAAGTCGCTGAGTCGCTTGGAGGGAGAGGTTCTCCCCATGAGCAGCACGCTGCGCACAACGCTGTCGTGCGCGACGCGTTCGTCGACGAAATGCAGAGCACCCATCGGGAGCGAGTGGCAGCCGTTTCGCTGCTCGCACGTCGATTGTGGCCTCACTGGGCGATCTGTCATCAGGAGCCGTACCAGCAGATCACCACAACGCACGTCGTGGTCGTTCAAACGGCACCGCACATATGTAACGTCGCCACGGTGTGGCTTGTCCAGAACAGCCGAGAGAAAGCCGGCATATGTGGCAGTTCCGTGGATTTCGGCTGGCTGCGGTCGATGGGCGCGTACCAAAACCACCGTCAGCGAATGGCGTTGGCGATATCGACGAACGGATTGCAGGGTGCAAGTTGCAGCAACTCTCACGAGTACTCGTTCATGTTCGCGTGTGAAGCCATCTCAGCGAAATGTAAAGAAAAAGAATGAAACCTGTTGTGACGACATATCCTGTTTATTATAATAGTTCCAACATATCCGTTTCTAGCTGATTCCAAGTGGTTGAGGTCACATAACTTAATTAACTGTGAGATCTAAACAAAACATTAAAATTGCGTGTTTGTGCGACATTGAAGTTCTTTCCGCCTTTTTCTGCAATCGGGCGGAAAAAAATGTGGATGACTGGGCGACTGTAAGAGCATCCTCGTCTGACTCCCCGAGCTTTTCGGCCAATGAGACGGCGCGGTAGAGTACTCGCTCTTTTGCGCTTTGATAGCAATCGGCTCATTCGTCAATTTGCCTCGGGCTCACCTACCGCTTCAACTTGCAACCCCACCTCACGTAACCTAGCCAAGAGCATGGGCAAAGTGGCCAAGGCGCTGGGCCTCGGCGTGAAAGGAAGCCTCGACGTGGTGCTGGACCGCACGCACTACTTGGCGGGCGACCTCATGCAGGGCAGCGTCGTGCTCCGCGTGTCGGAGCCGCTCGACTTCACCTGTACGAAGTGCTGTCGTTCGTTAATTGCCTTTTTGCAACTAAACGATTAAATCCAATCTAACTAAAGGTATCTTGTGTATTGAAACTGCATCATCCAGCTTTGGTGCTGCGCATCTGCGGCAAGGAGCTCGTCACCTGGACGGAAGGTGGCGGCCAGACCGCCTCCGTCTACCTGCGCGACCACTTTCACTTAAACGAGGAGGTACTGTAACTAAACCACCACCCAGTGCCTCATATCTATTCGACCACCACACACATCATAACTAATCCCCCATGTGAATTTGGTGCAGCTCGTGCTGAGCTCTGGCCGACAGCTCTACCAGCCGGGCGAGTACGTTTTCCCCATCTGCTTCAAGCTGAGCGCCGCATTGCCCGACGCCTTCCACGTGTCCCAGCGCAGCGCTGGCGTCATGTGTCGCATCGACGCGTCTCTTAGCTACTCAGCCACCGCCGTCATGGCCGTGTGCGGTCGGTTCGCAGCCGATCTGGAGGCCAAGCGGCCGTTTGTGGTGCTGCAGCCGCCCGTGGGCCACCCGGTAGCCTCCTTGGAGGCGTCCTCCTGCCAGAACGTCCACATGCTGCGCCTCGTGAACCAGGGCGAATGCGAAGTGGTCGCCGTGCTGCCCAGCGACGTCCACGTGGCGGGGGACACGCTGCTGGTGCAGACCAAAGTGCGCAACGACTCGAGCAGGAACATGGCGCGGCTCTCAGTACTGCTCTATGAGGACCTGACAGCGGACTTAGGCTCGGCGCAGAAGCCCGAGGGCTCCACGTGCGTGAGCCGCCAGGACTTCCCCGGCATCCCGGCCGGACGCACGCTCGAACAAGTGCTGGACCTGCCCCTGACCACCCGAGGGGCGCCGCCGCGACCGGTCCCCGCCGCCATCCGCTCGCACTTCTTGTCCACCAGGTACCGACTCGTGATCAAGTGCCAGTTCCGGCTGTGCCGTAGCGTGTCGGTGGAATTCCCGTGGTGATTTTGAGGAAGGTGGTGCTCCGGAACAGCAGCGCGTCGTTGTCGTTCGCGCAGACCGCGGCCTTGGTGCCGACCGCAGAAGCCACGGCGCCGGATGTCGCGGTGGAGGTGACGCTAGCGGTGGCAGTGGCTGTGGCAGCGCCCAGCAGGAAATCCGACCCAAGGAGCTCGAGAAGCTCGAGAACTTCGACGGCTTCGTTGAACTCAGTCCGGTCGCCTGCGGGCACGGATGAGTAAGACGGAGCGAGAGCGCACGACAAGGCGTAATTTTCTTATGAACCGTAGTATATAGTCTAGGACGAGGCAAGGTGCTCGATGGAGTCGCCAAGCGCAAGGGCGACATGATGCAGATGTTGCGTTATACAGTAGTAAAGCTTGATGGAGCCGTGATGGCATTGGTACTGCGCTCGAGCTTGGCGGATGTGGTGCGGCACTTTGGCACATCTTGCTTTGGGGTTGCAGCCCAGGAGCAAATGCTTTCGGTATTTTTGATCCCGCAGATGCTTAGCGCCCTGCATGCGAACTCCCTCCAATCTGTGCGGGCAACGTGCCTCCCAACTCTCCTTCCCCATCAGAACTTCCTCGTCCTGCAACTTGCAGGTCTTGCAGACCACTTCAACCACATTCCGCTCGGATCATTGGCGATAGATAAAAGCGCGACGGGCCAACTAAACCGGGACCATGTCTTGCATTGAAGCCGCCTGACGATGCAGCCCGCAGCTCGCAGGCGAGATGAATCCGATGCCTCTCATCACCAGCGCACACGCTTGCAGACTCGCATCCTCCGCTTCGCAAGTGGCAGCACGCGTTTTTACACTGCTGCTTCAGTTCCCGACCAAGAGCCAAGACACGTACAGTACGTGTGCACACCGTACACTTTGACGCTTCACTGGCCAGCGTGCTGCTAAGAATTTCGACAAGCCAGACGTGCTATCTGTCGAGGCACAATCGAACTCGCAGCGTCGGTGACAGAAGTGCGATCGACACAATGGACAAGGTGGCCAAGCGTCTGGGCCTCGGTGTCAAGGGCAGTTTGCGCGTGCTGCTGCATCGCGAGAGCTACACTGCGGGCGACCTGGTGCAAGGCCAAGTAGTGCTACGAGTGACGCGCCCCATCGAGTGCGAGGGTGAGTGTGCAACGGATTGGAGCTTGACTGCTGCGAGAACGCAGTGCTGACTGTGCGTCGTTGCTTTCACTGTATACAGACTTCTCGATGCACGTGGAAGGCGCCGAGACGATCGCGTGGTCCGAGGGTGCGAACCATGCGCCTT
>JAAVTI010000501.1:0-15171 GCA_011947335.1 Phytophthora constricta | reverse complement strand
TCACATGCTGTTGCAAAGGCTGACAGGATAAATCGAGATGAGCAGCAACAGTTTCCAACGCCAAACGATCTGCGAAAGACGAGGTTGTGCATGGAGCGGTATGCGCACGCACCTTGCTTCTTTCACAGGTCATTTGGCGTATTAATAGAAGCTGATGTTGTTGTTGTTGATGTTGCTGCTCATCTCGATTTATCCTGTCAACCTTGCAACAGCATGTGAATTTTTGGTACTCGTTTTCGGTGTTCTGCCGTCAAAAGGCTGCGATTGCCACAGAGAGTGATTGTGGCAAGCCACACCAGTCACAATCATGATGCCCTATGACTTGTTCTGCAATCTTCTCTCGTGCGACGGATCAGCAATGACGAATCATGCGCTTTGTCACCATCCCAAAGCGCTTCATACTCCCGTCGCAACAGGTGCGAACTAAGCTCTTCTCTGTCAGACTTTTGACCGAAAGTGACGTTCAATATAGAAGATATTCCCGCCCAGTTGTTTTGGAGGTAAGTCCGCTTCTGGGTAAGGACACCTCAAGCCCAGTGAAACTATGAATTGATGAACCGTTTGTTTGCTCTTGGCTGTGTGGCATGGCTATTAAAAACGCAAAAATCCTGCATTGCAAAACGATATGTCCCGTTACCTGCGCTGTGCTGTGCACGGATGAACAATCCGACGCGGACGTGAACCTTGGAACAGGAAACGCCGATATTCGGTTCGACCGATCTAACTTTTATCCTCCTGGCGATGCTCGGCGATGCCGAGTCGACATGTGTTCCTGTAGCGTAGGTCGGTGTGGCGCTGAGCATCTATTCCATGTACTGTATGCGCACAGGGCGAAGAGCGGAGATCGTTCTCGTGCGAGGGGTCATCTAACAAGCGCGAAACTTTAAGATCATTAACGATTTTGCCTTCGATCGGTAACGCGCAACACGATGAGGTTCATCTTCCAGGTTCTGACGACGGTAGCGCTAGTGGCACGTGGCGCCGCTGCTTTGAAAGACGGCCTTCAGCTGAGTGAGACTTTCGGCGGCCCTCACGGCGAGGAATACTCGGATGTGGACGCGGTTTGGCCGGATCAAACCGTGAACTCCATCACGATCCGCTCTGGCGAGCGTGTCAATGGTGTAGGCCTCGACATAACGGATTCGACGGGGAAGATTATCAACTTGTACCACGGCGGAGGTGGTGGTGATCAGAAGACACTAACAATAGGTGATGGCGAGTACATCACGCGCATCGAGGCCCATTCGGGTGAGAAGGACGGACACACACGCATCGTGTACATCCAATTCACCACCAGTGAGGGCAACACTATAACCGGCGGGAACCCCTCGAAGGGTTATGGGGAGGACACCGCGCCCGACGGTTACCAGTTAGGCGGCTTTTTTGGAACTTGTGGAAAAGAGCTTGACTCTGTGGGTGCCATCTGGACAAAGATTCCGGTCCAGTATGAAGGTTCGCTTGAAGTTTAGGTCAGTCACTCTGGAAGCACTTTTGAATGGCCCTAATTGGCACAAGGCACAACAAGGTGATCATGGACCAGTTTATCTCGTCGTGTCATGCTGGAAGCGGGTTACTGATGCACTTGTTCGGCAAGGAGATGTCGCTGTCGCCTTCAAAACTAAGTTAGATGAGGCGAGCTTGCTGCTAATTGTGTGAAGCAAAACAATACAAGTATGTTGGATTGCATTATCGGTGCCAATACTATGTACGTACGTACGTACGTACGTAGTCAGCCACGCAACCCTCCATTGCCAGATACCACTGCCCAACAATAATACAAAGGCGCTACGGCTCTCAACAAAATTTGTCCTTAAGTTAAGGATAAAATCAGTGTGGCCGAGGCAGATTTTTGTCCTTAACGAGCGGGATAAGGACCAAAATGCAATGGTATTTAAAGGGTCGCCGGTTCAGGACAAGTGCATTTTATAACATATTGTATATCGCACTTCATGTATTGTGGCTTTCAGCGATTTTGCCCTCCGATTTGACACCTTATCTCGGAGTCGGTTTTATAAAAAGGGGACCAAGGATTTGGTTATTGGGTCAGCTTTAGTTATTTCGGACCAGAATTAGGAGCACAAGGCCATACCGGAGGCCATTCTGCGACGTATGCATGGCCCTTGGTAACTAAATAGGGCGAAATGTGCTTGCACTTAGTTTACAACTTGCAAGCACTGCAGGGTCGCCCATGATGACTTGGCGTTCTCCAGGAGAGACCCTGGGCTGTGTAATGAGGGCCTCGGATATGTTTTGTAGGCGGTCATTTTTGCCGAAGTAAAGCGGCAAATATGACCACCGTTCGATAACTCTGAGCGCAGAGCGGCAAAGTTGATCGGATATAGCTAGCTTAACTTACCCCTACATCCTAAATCGGACCTGTTTTTCAAATCGGGCTGATATATCAGATTTCGGACCATCAGTTTTGCCTAAAAGGATGAAAGCCACAATAATTGTTCAATGCGATTTACCAAACAATTGCAGCTTAATTTGTGTCCTTAACATAAGTGTGACTTGCGATATTATCGAAAATCCTTAGCCGACGAACCCGTGTGTGTGTCACTGCGTCCGTCCGCGCCCAAATGGTCACGCAAATCCGGACTTTTCATTGGTGGAAAAGTGGGCCCCGGCCATTGTGCATAAAGAGGAAGAACGGCCTGTTATTGGTTAAAAGGATAGAATAGATGCCAACTCGCGTTCCGTTTTGTGCACATAATTGCATGCTCTTTTTGTGAATCGGAATATATAGCTTTTTGTATGCATGCTTATTGGAAATGAAGTGCCAACGCTGCTGCGCCATGATCGAGCTGCCGCCGGCGCCGCCGAACCGGGACGACCTCATCCCGCTGCGCCAGTGCACCTGCTGTGGCCAGCTGCTGTTCTGGGAGGCATTCGCGAAGGTCAACTCCCGCAGCGCCTCGCGTCGCTGCCTGGCATGCGAGACGGGTCCAATAGCGCGCGATTCTGGGCGTTGGACCGCCAGCAAAGCAGCGGCGCCCCCGCAAGGGGACCTCCGTCGAAAGTGCAGCGCTCCTAGGAGAGCTATGCGATGGTGCAGCACACGATGGGCCCGCCGCCGCCAGAGACAGCGCCAGTCGTCCTACCCCGCGCGTCGACCAAGCGCAAGCGTATGCGCCAGACCTGGACCAAGCGCCGCCGCTACGCCAAGCACCAGCGCAAGGTCCAACGCAAACAGCAACGCCACGAGCAACTTAAGCAGCAGAAATAGGTTGTACTGATTGGCTGGAATTGTAGCACTTCCTTTCCGTCGAAATCTGTTATTGTTACGTTGTTACAAAGTGTTGATATACAGCGTGTTATTGCGTCATGAGTGTTTCCACCTAAGAAGGACAAAGTGAAGAAGTGCTAAGTGTATACCTGCCAAAGTTTCCCAGTCTCTGGGTAGGTTGCTACATGAGCTAACTGGGTAAACGAGAACTATAACGAGAATTGAATAGTTGGGTCAACTCCTGTGCTGTGGACTATAATGCATGTGCAGTGGACTTGAACGCACATGTAGAGCTGGAAGGCAGACGTACTAGAACGCGCATGCAGATTTAGAGGATATGTGTACTAGACAGATGCATACAAGGTACGTGAATTAAGGAACGCTCAACTTTCACGTCGCTTGAATGATGCGATAGAAGGTGAGCGGTAGCTAAATTAGGTACTGAGCATTTGTTTCTTAGGATATGTCCCTAAATAGTATGTTTGCCTGGACATGTATTTCACGTGTGTGCAAGACCGAACTGTATGTTGTGATTTGGGTTGGGTGAAAGTATATTGAAGTGAGAGCCATTCATCGCGTGATCCTGACATGTATAGTAATAATAATATAAGTGGAAATTGTAAGCGTGCATACGTGAATGTGTAAGGGAGTGGGTGGATTCGTACGTTGTGTGTGGGTGCGTGCGCGGGTATGCGTGTGTGTAAGAAAGAAACACATAGAGAGAAATTGAGTGAGTAAGGGAGTGGGTGAGTGAGTGAGTGAGTGAGTGCGTGTGCGTGCGTGTGTGCGTGTGTGCGTGTGTGCGTGTGTGTATGAAATAAAGAGAGAGCGTGAGCGAGTGAGTGAGTGAGTGAGTGAGTGGGTCGTGTAGGAGGGAGTTGGAGTGAGACATAGTGAGTGAGTGGGAAATAGAGTTCTGCCAGTGAGTGGGTAAGTGAGTTGGGAAGAAATAGAGTGAGTGAGCGAATGAGAGAGAGGTTTGACGTTTGTGTTCTTCCTTGCAATGGTTAACACAGCGAAGAATCGTTCTACACATATGGACAACCACGATTTCAGATTGTGAATAGCAACGAGAATGCGAGTTGTTACGTGCGTGTATATTACGGAAAGTATACTAAGGTTTTATATGTTCTGCATGTGAGGAGCTCAAGTTCATGCGTAGGTGTAAATTAGGCCAGTTGGCCGAAATAAGATGCTGAAGAATATGGTTAATAGTAAAACATCAATCAAGGTAGATTTATGCCTTCGTTTAAATTAATATGTTGAAGTACGAGAAAAGTCGCAAGTATAAATACTACACCTGGGTGAAAAGTATGTGATGAAACATTTAAAATGATACACAGACCCAAAACCTCGGCACCTGCCGAGCGCAGCGAAGGCGGGCCTTGACGAGTGGTGGAGCGAGCTGCGAAGCGAGCGCAACGGATTGCATCAAACCATATACCCGCCCGCAAAGCGGGCGGCGCCGACTAGTAAATGACACATATTGCGACATCATTTACGTGGGAATAACGTCACCTCCGTGAATACGAGCGGCATGCACAGGTGAGGAAGGACCGAGGTTTGCAACCATGTCCACATAGCTCATCAAACGAGCCCTTACGAAATATTTGCCTCTTTTATGTCCTAAAATATATTTTTTATTTGTTGGGAATCCCGACTTTAATCCCAACTTGGGATTAAAAGCGCGAACAGGTTCATCATTCGACATTCGCTCGAAGTCGTAAGGACTCCATACAAATTTTGAGTGAATCGTAAGGAAAATGAAATATGTTTTCTGTCATTGAAGCAATGTTTCTCTTGCTGTCTCTCATCTGATTGGTACAGAAAATCAATCATCGAGACTTGCGCGTGCGCCCGTCGAGCAGAATCCTTACGCAACAAAAGCGCCTCTCATTCGCTGAAAAGGAGCCGCAGATGCAGCAAGATCTCCATCAAAGCAAAATGAGCTTGACGGTGCTCACGTATGGGCTCGTTGCGTTGCAACGAGCCCATACGTGAGCTGGTACACTTTGTATGTATAGAAGTTATCTGAACGGCATTCGCCGTGGCCAGCAAGAAATTTATTATGACCATGCCGCTTTTCGATACATCCGGAGAACTGAGTCCGCTGTATTTACACCGAAAGAGTTCGAGGCAAACGTGCTGGCTAAGCGAAACGAGCTTAAGACGGTAACTCTCGGTGGATGTCGGAGCACTACGAAGGATCTCTATCACCGCCGAAACCTCCCACTTCCACTTGAGTACGGCTGTGAAATTAAGACATTTTTAGGGCTGAAGCGGTTTTACTTAGTGCTAATGACAAGAGTGGTTGTGTTCTTCACAAAACGAAGACGAACCAAGAGGGCAGTGACCTCAAAGACCCATTAGCACATGTACACGAACCCGAATGCCCACACACGTGTTTGGTAACTGCACTTACCATCTACTTGTCGTGCAATCCAAAGCAGCAGTCAGTAGCATTATTTTCCGGTTCAAAACAAAAGCTTTCGCTTGATAAAGCCCATTCGCAATTTTATAAGATAATTCAGATGCAACGTTCAAAGTGCCGTGCAGCCGCTGCTGCAGCGAATGTATGGCTGGTACCAGCAGAGTTGTCTGCCCTTGGGGCGAGTGTTGACTAGTTGAACTGACAGCGGCGCGGCTGTCTTTCGTAGCGTGTTTGGCGCAAGTTAGATTGGTCCTCCCACTTGTGGCGCCTGTGGTGCCGGTAGGGCGATGCAGTGCAGGCATCTTGCTTGGCGATCGTCCGCATCGCGGCCATGGATTGAATCTGTAGGCTGCACTGGTAGTTACTAGCCACCTTGCTTGAACCCATGTGCTATCAAAATCAATCAATCGAAACAAAGTAAATCTTCTGCAAATCCGCAACAGAAGTAGTGAATCAACGGCATTTCCAAGCCAGGGCGATAGCAAAAGTGGGTGCCAGTCGGATTTCGTCCCAGTCCCTAATAACTGCACCAGTCTCGTAAAAGGTACCCAGTCCGGTGCTTCAATGTACCGTTTTATTGGTACGTTCCGCCGATCGGCCCCCGCACTTTCTCACTATTCAACTGGCGGCCTTACGCACAAGCAGGAGGAGGAAGCGCGGCCGGATGCCGAGCCAGCGCTGAAGACATCGCCGGTCTTCGATCATAGTAGGTGGATTCGATGTGCTCTACATTGCCACCTTATTGTGAGACGACTGGCTTAGCTTCCTCCGCTTTTTATTACCTTATGGAATGCCAGGTTAAAAGATACGGAAGGTGCAAGGACCAACCAGTTGCAGTGCCCTGGAGATTAAATGCGTGTGCTTCAGCTCTGCAACAGCGCCGGCTTGGTATAAGAAGTGTACGAATGATCTGTGGGGTCTGCAGGTGTGCGTACAACTGTTACGACCAGCTGCTTGCAGAGCGGCTCAGCCTTTGTCTCCTTGATCGCGCCGTACTCGTGACACCACTTCTGCGCCATGCGGCTGTCGGGCCGCTGCTGCAGCTGACTCAGGCAGCAACCGGGGTCCGCGAAGTCCTTGCAGGCAGCAAACAGGTTTGCAACCACATCAAAGGACATTACTATTACTGAAACATTTTAACATTTTGTTTACGGTGACGATGTGGGGGTGTTTCTGGCCGGGCTTGCGGTTGGCTTCCTGCTCCTTGGACCACTACCCCTCCTCGACCTTCTTGGACTGTGGAGTCGACTGACTGACCATTCGAAGACGTATTCGGCGTTGAGTTGGGTGTTAGATGGATTCGTTTGTGGCAGGAGTGGACGGACTGTCTTGTTCGCACACCAGTGTGCGAGCAGGACGAGGTGCTTCGTGAGCGTGGCGTGGCACTCCGCAAACCACCGACACACATCGATGAGCTGGCAAACCTACTCAATATGCCAGACGCGAACGCCCTGTTTGTTGCGCATGCTTAGGTAGGCTAAAATCCGCTCGCATTCACACTTATCAGAATGTTGGTGTTTGACGGTAATATTATTATAGCGCCGTCGTTGCCTGGCTCGAGGCTGATATTCCAGAAGTGCTGCATGGAGTGAGCTACTGGGACTCGCTATCCAAAGCAAAGTAGATGTCGACGCACTTGCGACTGCAGAACCTGGTCCATTCAACTCTATCAGAACTAAGCTGAAATCGTTGAAAGTCGAGCATCCTCACCTTTAGAGAGTGCAGCCTTCGTACACAGCTCATTGCTGCAAATGTGGTGGACGAAGAGCCCCCAAACGGTACAGCGAGCTGTCTCCACGACATCCTCAAAACACCAGTCGACACTGGTACACTCCGTGCTCGTGTCTAAGGCGCGGAGATTCGATGAATTCCTAGAATAGTAGAGTAGGTGCGATATTAGCACTGATACCGCCAGAAATTCTGACTACTCTCATTAAATTACTGCGTTGACATGGGTTCTACATGTATATCTATAGCAATAGTAGTGATAATAGCACTACTATCATCTACTACTTGAGATACTCTACTTGTGGGAGGTTTGTTTGGTGCAAGCACTCATTCACGGCGGCTACAGCACACTTTCGTCAATTAACTTACGCAATACGCTTCTGTTCTCCGCTTCCACAGCAGGTTTCAGTCGATCTTGGCTGACCACCGTGCGAAGCCTCGGCAGTTATGCCTGGGCCTCGAAAACGGTCCAACCTCGAGGGTCGTACGCGTCAATGGATTGAGACACTTGTCGATGGAGCCGCAGCAGCACCAGAACGACCATTAACATGGGTCTCTTTATTGCATTTGATGTGTGATAGCAAAAGTGGGTGCCAGTCGGATTTCGTCCCAGTCCCTAATTACTCAAGGATAAGACTATTTGTTCCGGAAGTCCAAACCCTTTGAAGAGCCTAAGCAGTCATTAGCCAATAGCATGGCTTCGTTGTGCATTTTAGACTAATCAGCATCAAGTAGGGGTAGAGATAACTCATTCTGGCTTATTTCCGGAATCGTCCGGAATTACTATGAGTTTGTGAATAAGTGTCAATAGTAAAGTCAAGATTGATTGTGACTTATCGTATAAATAGGATTTCGGTCGGAAGAAACCGATGTGCTGCAACGCTATCATTCCAGCAAAGGCAACTGAAAAGAGAAGAAGTATGCACAGCGCCGCGCGGGCTCGACACGCCCGCTGGAACCGTCGGACAAGAGCTGGCTGCAGTAAAAGCGTTTAATGAATTCCTCGTGTCAGCAGGCCTAAGCAGCGAACGTCTAGATGAAATGCGTTCGTCGCTCTCTCGTCAAGCTAGTGCACATATGCAAAATTTCTACTCATTATTGACGGCTTTTTCATTTTTTCTCCAGACTAAGAAAAGTGGTAAAGCTCGAGCAGCTGATGGGTTTTTGGCAAAGTCCACGGCTTTAGGCTATTTCTCACAAATTCTTAACCTACTCAGAGGGCGCTACAGTGATTGCTTACAAGATTCTAAGCGTATTGCTAAAATTCGTGACAAAATAACGAGCGCTATTGACGAGCGCAATCTTCGCACGAACGTTCAAACTAATGATGCACCTGGTTGTACGCTGAATGATTTGTGCGAGCTAGTGGAGCATCTAGTGGTGTCAGCTGATGTGGGAACCAGTCTAAAGTCTGTGCACCATGCAACTTTGTTAACACTGATGTGGCATACTTTTGGTCGCGCGATTGATATTTGTTTCGCACGGAAACAACAACTCTCACTCTCAGCTTCTGGTGAGCTCTTCCTGCACATTGCAAGAATTAAGACATCTGTTGTCCAGGAAGTATCGATTTACAAGTCTGCTGAACGCTGGCAACAATGCATGATGCATGCATTTGGCATGCTTTTTATTTGTTATGACGAACGCTCAGAATATCTGTTCCCGCTAGTTCCTCGCTTAGCTGTGCCGGACTTACCGGGAGGCCAAACATACACACAGGAGGAATCAAAAAATATCTTCTGGGAGAGCCTACAAACCGATACAGATAACGTTAGTCAACCGGTACAAAAACGCGAGCGAAAGCGACCCAATATCGCCAGCTACGTTACCGAAGTTGTTCGCGACTGCATGAAGGACATGCCTGCTGCCATCCGCATTGCGCTAACACCAAATATGACTAGCCATTCGTTATACCGAGGGGCCGCTGCTTATGCAAACGCCTCGCCAAAACTAGCCATCCAATGGATCTCTATGAGAGGGGCGTGGCTGCTTGAGTAGCTGACAAATGCCTGCACATACATAGGAGCAACTACACGTGAGGACCAAAGCGTAGCAAAAGTGATGGCTGCTAGTAGATTATAGTAGTGATATTATCACTACTACTGCTACGGATAGGCATGTAGAACCCATGTCAACGCCATTAATAGTAATTTAATGCGAGTAGTCAGAATTTCTGGCGGTATCAGTGCTAATATCGCACCTACTCTACCATTCTAGGAATTCATCGAATCTCCGCGCCTTAGACACGAGCACGGAGTGTACCAGTGTCGGCTGGTGTTTTGAGGATGTCGTGGAGACAGCTCGCTGTACCGTTTGGGGGCTCTTCGTCCACCACATTTGCAGCAATGAGCTGTGTACGAAGGCTGCACTCTCTAAAGGTGAGGATGCTCGACTTTCAACGATTTCAACTTAGTTCTGATAGAGTTGAATGGATAGGTTCTGCAGTCGCAAGTGCGTCGACATCTACTTTGCTTGGATAATGAGTCCCAGTAGCTCACCCCAAGCAGCATTTCTGGAATATCAGCCTCGAGCCAGGCAACGACGGCGCTATAATAGTATTACCGTCAAACACCAACATTCTGATAAGTGTGAATGCGAGCGGATTTTAGCCAACCTAAGCATGCGCAACAAACAGGGCGTTCGCTCTGGCATATTGAGTAGGTTTGCCAGCTCATCGATGTGTGTCGGTGGTTTGCGATGTGCGGCCGGACAATGTACCCCTCGATCGCGAAGTTAGCTCGAGTCTGGTTGGGACGTGGTTGATTGACAGCGTTCCAGGGGCAAGTGTTTTCGACGGATCCTTCGATATGAGTCCATTGAGCACTAGGACTTACAACGCACGAACCCAAAGGCAGCGTATACTGCGACACAGTCGTCTGGAGCTCCATCGGATGGAAGAGAGCAAACGAAGCGTTTGGTCAACGGCGTTAGTAGTGATAATAGTTGTGATATTATATCTGATCATTATAATGCTATCTCAGAATGATAAAGATACTGATAACCTCTGTTTCCGGTTGATTATTAAATGGGTCTTTTGCGGGTCTGGTAAGCCTTTGGGTCAGGTGAAATATAACCGATTTATTTCCAAAACCGCACGAAAACCTGACCCGAGAAATACGATATGGACGGGCGAGGGCGAGCGCATGCGAGCGCGAGACTCACCAAGTGCATTCATGAGCTATCAACACCCGCCGATTAGGCGGGCATGTTTAAGCGAGCGAGGAGATGCGAGCGCTGCAACGAGTTTTTTTAGACACCGCGCCTGGCCGAAGTCGAGAACTTAGAGGCCGGGGTAGGGCAGGCCGCGCAGCAGCGCCCCCGAGCGAGCAAAGCGAAGCGAGAGAGGGGCGGGCCCACGGTTATAAGTCCGCAGACGAGAGCCAACGCGCGAGTGTCCTACCTTTTTCCAATGCATACTTTTCGGGTCAGTGGTTCAGGTCTGAAAAATAAACAACTAAATAACCCGACCCAAATGCCTACCAGACCCGCAAAAGACCCGTTTAAAATCTAACCTATGTTTCCACAGTCGGCTGTCACTATAATTACCTATCATGAACCTCGCAAGGGTGCGCACTATGATCGAAGAGGCTGGACGGCTTCGCCGGCAAGGCTGGGGGTCGAATTCTTCGAACAACCAACCGACGATGATGAACTCAGCGCCATCGATGTCAATGTTCACCGAGCAAAGCGACGACGATCTCCGCCAGGAACTCATGAGGACCCTCGCGCCACCTTCGGACGCCGAGATGCTGGAACGAGCTCGAGCCTCTCATAGCTCCGAGAAGCACTCTACCTTCGGGTCATTTGAGCGCGCAGTGCCTGCTTAGGAACTTCTAATAAAAAGAGCACGATCTTCCTATTGATACCGGAGAGCAGATTTTTGCACGTACAGCGCTCTTCTCGCACAACGAGCAGTGATGCTACTACGACTACTTTCAACGCAGCTGCCTACTTTAAGGTGGACACAAGGCGATGTTATCTCTGCGGTTATCACATCTGTGTCGATTGTTGGAGTGCCGAGCACATGGAGAGTGCAGCGAGAACTAACTTTCATTTCTACTGGCACAATCAGCATTGGCAGGGTAGCCGTTTGGAAACCGCGAGTTGACTGAACACACTGTTGAAATGTAATCCAGGAAGTGCAGAGAGGAGTATAAGAGGTGGCAGGGACACAACAAAGCGTAGGTCACAATCGCGACAAACCCCTTTATGCTGACGAAGCTGTCGGGGCGGAATTCAAGAAGAAACGTCGTACTTAGCCGGGTGGTCCTCTGATTTCAACTTTGTGGGGCAGAATGTATTCATGTTGGTTGTAGCCAAATTGAAGGGGGATACATTGCCTTTCGGGGCACAAACCGGTGATCTCTGAAAAGCAAGCTCTGCAGACTCTGAACAGCTCACCATCCAAATCATCTCGGCTGTCTATTCCTGCGCTGCCTTCCAGCTGAAGACGAGACCAGATACGGGTGGGTCAGCCAATCGCTTTCGCCACCTTTGACATGCCTCGACCGGAGTGGACGGATCTCTGGGGCTGTCCCATCGAAGCAGCACGATGTGACTCCTATCGACCCATTCAAACGATAGCCGGCCGGCCGCACTACCGCGGACTTGCTCTGAATATTCTCTTCCGAAAAGGGCACAGTCATTCGGTGCGTGAAAGCACAGAGTACAAGCGTGGTAGAGGAGGAAACTAGCAGGCCAGTCGACGCCGCCCCCGCCATTTCCATCCCATTCTTGATTTTGCACTGCAGCGAGAGCTATCCGCTCGGGCATGGTTTCGGGACGCCAGGGATACGGGACACCATTTTCCGATAGTAACTCTAATAAGCTAAAAAAATTGTCGTCGTCATTTCGTTGCGTTGCATTTCTTGTCTGTGACCCGGGAGGGTACCAACGCATTCAGAAGTCAACGATCTTCACTATCATTCAGGCGAAGCCTGCTTACTTCCAAATAAAGTCGGCGTTTGACGGGTAGAAAGATGGTGTATATTTAGACCGTGTTCCGATCGTAACTTTAATTAGGTGCTGTTTTTTTGTCGTTGCGATTTGTTGCGTTTCCTTTCTTGGCTACGGCCCAGGAGGTTATAAACTCATTCAGGAGACATCGAAGCTTATTTCGATGCAGGCTACATTCCTGCTAACTTCCAAAAAAGAATTTGGACGGGGTACAAGATGATGTAAATTTCCATAGTAAATGAGCTAAGATCAATTCTACACATGTCGCATATCCGAGTTGATCGTATACACATATGGTGATGTTTACAAAGGTGTCCTGTACAACATTTCATTTTGACTACAAACTACCGCGGAACATCGACGACGAGGTAGGTACATCGATAGGGGATGCATCACAAACTCAGCGGATTTTGACAAAGCAAAATCGAGCGATCAAAAGCGAAAGGGAGCCAAAATGGTTTCCAAATCGAGGTTTAAGAAGTGTACAGCCGGTGATTTTGCTACAACACCTACATAAAATTAAAGTATTGCATACTGTCCTGGAACCGTGGCCTTCGCGAAACCAGGTTGTTCACGAACCAAACTCGGTGCCTTTCACGCCATACCCGGTCAATGGAACGGCACGGACAAACTATGTTTTCCTTTTACTTTACGTATCTGGTCTTAGTGCATCGAATCTTGGTCTCAAATGCTATTTTTCGGGCCTCAATAAGTGTCCCGCACCTATATCATAGCGGATATATTGTACCGCCGAAACCTTTAAGCGCACACCACTTCCGACCCGACCCCGCTGTGTCCGATTCAAGTCGGCACTGACAATGGTGATCATCTGACACTCGCTATGGAGCTGTCCCGAGTGGTAACGGTGGTCACCGTCTCGGGAACGGTGACAACGGTGGCAACCGTTACTCCACGGAACCGTCGGCCGAGCTCTGGGACATGTTGCGAAGGACGGTCCAAGCGACCAGTCGTAACGCGACGGGGTTATTGTACCTTTAAACTCTATTGATTTTAGTATGAAGCGTGCGCGGCCGGACTTTGTGAAATCGGGTGATCGCAGATGATTTCGAGTGTCACTTTTGGTTCGGGTACGCAGCGGTCAAGTAGAGGCGAGCAAGGATGGATGACATGGGCATCGGCCCATACCGAGCGGAGGTCAAGAACGGTGAGTTGAAGGAGGGATGTCGGAGCGGTCTGCACAGGTCTGTAGAAGTTTGGAAGAAGGGCGTGCGAGGAGGTCTACTAGGGCCGCGCGTGCGCTGCGGAGTTCGTTAGGTCAGTCAGGTCAGTCGTGATTTTACCCCGGAAACCATAACCAGTTAGTTTTGTTTTTTGCATTACCTATCTTGGTTACCGTTACCGTTCTTCAAGGCACACATTTCTAAACACAGCCTAACCGTCCCATTCCGGGACGACTCGCGACACGTGGTGGAGAAGCAGGGTACGGTTAGTACTGCGTGAAGTGTGTGTTGGTGAAGAGTCTGCGCTGGAGAAGTGCGCGTCTGTCGGAGCTCGATCAAGCGTGTCCGATCCTGGAACGGTTTTGTCTCGTCGCCTGTGGTTAAGTGCACGCGGTGCAATTTTATAGGGCGGGAAAGAGACAAGGTCGTGTCCAGCTGAACTAGTTGTCGAACGGTCTGAGAGCAAGACCGTGGGGAAGGAACAGTCGCAATTGGTGACAGTACAAGCAAGATGACGGAGGGGAGTGATACGTCGTCCGGGGATGGGGGCGACGCTGAAGATATGGGACACCGTTCCATCAGGCAAGGACAAGGAGATGAAGGGGACCAAGGAGTCGCAGTTCCGCTGACGGAAGAAGTGAGACTCCGGGAGCTGGCGGAGCAGATGCGGATCGCGCGGGAACAAGAGCTCGACGCGAGACGACGCAGCAAAACCCTTCAACACCGGCTGCCGGTGATTTGGAGCGTTTGGGACGTGCGAGAAGAGCGGCCCAACGGGGCGCATCGATCTCGGAAGTGATGCGAGATCTCCGGGAAGAAGGTAGTGATCGTGATGACGAAGAAGAGAAGGTTACTGTCAAGACAGAGACGGTTGCAGGAGTCCAGGAGGAAGACGCTGTGAAGATCGAGGCCGGGCAACCGTCCAACCGTCCGGTGGAACAGTCGGGACCGCTACTTGGCCCGACCGCCCCGCCTGAGTACGGTTACGACTACGGCAGATTCGAAGACTTGTATCCAGGCCAGTACGAGGATGAGTACGCAACTAGCATGGAGGTCGTGGAGGAACCACCGGCGCACAGCCCACGTGGTTTTATTTCGAGGTACACTGGCCCGGAGGCTCGCAGAACGAATAGACCTGCTTTCGGTTGGAGCTGGAGTGCCCAGCACGATGCGGGTGGAGGCTATGGAAGCCGTGACGCTGCAGTTGGAGACGGTATGAAGAAGCCGCTCCATCCTGTGAAGATGATGCCGCCCATCGGGTATTCTGACGCCAGAATGTCGACTGTCGGTAGCGGAGTGTCTCCTGGGTCAACGGTTCCGACACGGAAGTGGCCTGCTACTGGACGTGCTACTGGCCAGGGTATGCCCCGACTTCGCATATGCCTGCTCAGACGAGGTCAGTGCCAACGGCGAGCCAAGGAGCGCCGTTATCTCGTAGTGGCGTTAGTCGCGGAACCGTTCCGTTCCAGAACCGGACTGTTAGTGGTCGTGGCTTGGCGCGAGGACCGATGAATGTGTGCGGTCTTTCGACGCTGGTTTCCAACGCTGTAAAGGTGCTCCCGACGTTCTACTCGGATACCGCTACCGTGGAAAGCGAGACTTCTGGGACACGTTCCAAGCACACACGGATGGATTGTCGGATCAGTCAC
>JAAVTI010000004.1:0-28791 GCA_011947335.1 Phytophthora constricta | reverse complement strand
CAAAATGCAAAGTGATTGATTTAGGTCCTTAGTTCACAAACTCCTTGCTACCTCTAAGCCTACTGGATTTCCTGCTGGGTACACTGAGTTATTTCAGCCAATCGCAGAGCGCCACGTCGATGCCCATCTTGTACCCACAATCTTGTACCCACGTGCAGCGTAATCATTTATGGCGTAATCAGTGGGAAGTAATCTTTGTCCCGTAATCGCCAGAGTGATTGCAGTGCCACTGAGTGAAGGTCATACCGGTACCCTACCGGTATACCGCAGCTGCTCGAGGCGTCTCTTGACAACACTCCCACTCGACTCGACAGCCTTTGGCGCTTCGATGCCGAGCTTGCTCCGGAGAAAATTGAACTGCACCGCTGGAATGGGCTTGGTCATCAGGTCCGCCAGCATGTCTTGCGTCGGGCAATACTCGAGCACCACTTCTTCGTCCTCGACCTTCTCGCGCACGAAGTGGTAGCGAATGTCGATGTGCGGTGCGCTTGTGAAACTCGGGGTTCTTGGCCAGCGCGATGGATCCTTGGTTGTCTTTAAAGGCTTGGGTCGTTGTTGGCAAAATGCAAAGTGGTTGATTTAGGTCCTTAGTTCACAAACTCCTTGCTACCTCTAAGCCTACTGGATTTCCTGCTGGGTACCCTGAGTTATTTCAGCCAATCGCAGAGCGCCACGTCGATGCCCATCTTGTACCCACAATCTTGTACCCACGTGCAGCGTAATCATTTATGGCGTAATCAGTGGGAAGTAATCTTCGTCCCGTAATCGCCAGAGTGATTGCAGTGCCACTGAGTGAAGGTCATACCGGTACCCTACCGGTATACCGCAGCTGCTCGAGGCGTCTCCTTGACAACACTCCCACTCGACTCGACAGCCTTTGGCGCTTCGATGCCGAGCTTGCTCCGGAGAAAATCGAACTGCGCCGCTGGAATGGGCTTGGTCATCAGGTCCGCCAGCATGTCTTGCGTCGGGCAATACTCGAGCACCACTTCTTCGTCCTCGACCTTCTCGCGCACGAAGTGGTAGCGAATGTCGATGTGCTTGGTGCGCTTGTGAAACTCGGGGTTCTTGGCCAGCGCGATGGATCCTTGGTTGTCTTCGTAGATCTTGATCGCCTTGCCCTCTGTGGCTTCGCCTATCTCGCACAGAAACGCCTTGAGCCACACCGCCTCCTGTGTTGCCTCCGATAGTGCCATGTACTCGGCTTCCGTCGATGATAGCGCCACTGTCCTCTGCTTCTTGCTGCGCCAGCTCACGCATCCACCGCTCATCATGAACGCGTATCCGCTCGTGCTGCGGCGCGACTCCACATCGCCCGCCCAGTCCGCATCCGAGTAGCCGCAGACGCCGTCTTGGTCCTTGGTGCGAAACTCGATGCCGTGCGTCGCCGTGCCTTGGATATAGCGGAGGACGCGCTTGAGTGCTTGCCAGTGCGTGGGGCACGGGTCTGCAGCGAACTGACTCAGCGTGCCCACTGCCGCAGCCAGATCCGGTCGGGTGCCCACCATCAAATACATGAGGCAGCCCACAGCGTTCCGGTAAGGCACGCCTGCCATGGTGTCGTCATGCTTGCACCCGCCGTCGCACATAGCTTTGGTCAACTTGAGTCCAGGGTCCTGCGGCGTCTTCACGGGCTTGCTGTTCTCCATGCTGAATTTGCTCAGGATGCTCCGCGCAAACTTGGTCTGCCGCATGGTCACCTCGCCAGCCTTGACGTCTTGCTTGATCTCCATTCCGAGAAAGTAGCTCAGTTCGCCTAGATCCGTCATCTCGAACCGCTTGCTCAGTGCGCTCTTGGTCGCCTTGAGCATGTCGTCATCGCTGCTCGCAATCACCAGGTCGTCTACGTATAGCACCACGAGCACCATGCTGTCACCGTTGCGCTTGACGTAGACGCAGTGGTCGGTCTCGCACTTGTCGAAGTCCAGCTTGAGCATGAAGTCGTCGATGGTGTGGTTCCACATGCGCGGCGACTGCTTGAGACCATACAGCGCGCGCTTGAGCTTGCACACATGATCCGGGTGTCCCTCGTCTGCGTATCCGTCCGGCTGCTGCATGTAGATGTCTTCATCCAGGACGCCATTGAGAAAGGCCGTCTTGACGTCCATCTGGTGCAGCTTGAGCCCGTACTTGGCAGCTATCGCTAGCACGATCCGGATGGACGTGAACTTGGCCACGGGCGCGAAGGTCTCATCGTAGTCGATGCCGTGCTTCTGCGAGAAGCCCTTGGCCACCAGGCGCGCCTTGTATCGCTCGATCTCGCCGGCTTGGTTCTCCTTTACGCGGAAGACCCATCGACAGCCGATTGCCTTGCGTCCCTTGGGCAGCGGCACCACGTCCCATGTGTCGTTCTTGCACAGCGAGTCGTACTCGAGTCGCAGGCCTCCTTCCACTTGCGTGCGTCGCTGGATTCCATCGCCGACTTGAACGTGGTCGGCATTTCTCCCACTGAATCCACGACGTACACCGCCTCAAAGCTATTGTCGTTGTCCCGAGCCATGGCAGACATCTCATCCAGTCCTTGGCGTCGATTCTCTGACGCGTATCGCTTGGCACTCGGGGTCTCTACCGCTTCCTCCAGCGACTGCGTCCGCGGGTGTCTCTTGCTGCCGGGCTCAAAATCATCATCCCGCGCAGCCTCTTCATTTTCGTCGTTCGATATTGACTGTTCATCTTCATCCGTGGTGTATTCTTCCGCATCTTGAAGGCTCACCAGCGCCTCCTTTGGATTGTAGTCACGTCTTCCACCGTCGAAAACATCTTCCATGAACTGTGCATCGCGGCTCACCAGCACGCGACCACTCTCGATCTCCTCGAACCGATACGCTTTCTCGTGGTCCGAGTACCCCAGGAACCTGCACCGCACTGACCGCGCATCCAGCTTGGTCCGCTTCTCCTTCGCCACATGCACGTATGCGTGGCAACCGAACACCTTGAGGTTGGCCAGCAATGGCTTCTTGGCGGCCCACAGCTCGTAGGGAGACTTATCGTTGTCCAGGACGCGTGTCGGACAGCGGTTGCGCAGGAACATGGCCGTCACGACTGCTTCCCCCAGTATGCCTTGGACAGCTTCGCGTGCTCCAGCATGCACCGAGCGCATTCCACTAGCGTCCGGTTCATGCGCTCCGCGATTCCGTTGAGCTGCGGTGTGTATGGCGGCGTGAACTTCTGCACGATGCCACGCTTGCTGCAGAGCTTGGCCATCTTGTCGGACTTGTACTCACCGCCGTTGTCACTGCGAAGCTCCTTGACGCGCTTGCCGGTTTGCGTCTCCGCAAACGCCACGAAGTGCGCGAACTTGTCGACCACCTCCCATTTGTTCCTCACCAGGTACACCACGCAGTAGCGCGACTTGTCGTCAATAAAGGTGACGAAGTAGCGCATACCCCGAACGTCGGGGTGCTCATGGGCCCGCACACGTCACTGTGCACAACCTCCAGCAGTTCTTTGGCACGCTGGGTGATGTCGACTGGAACGGCACTCGCGTCTGCTTGCCGAGCGCACATCCGTCGCACATCTCCCACTTGCTCGCCGACCCGAGGTCAATGCCGACGCCGATTTTCTTCTTGACGATGGCGTCGAGTCCAGCGTGACCAATGTGGCCGAGTCGAAGGTGCCAGAGGTACGACTTGATGTCCCCTTGGCTCCCGTTCGGGATCGCCGAATTCGCTTCGTTCAGGCGCACGGGCGTCATGCACAGCTTGAACAGCTTGCCCTCACGTGCGCCGATCGTGCACTTCATCCCCTTCAGCTCGATGAAGCATCCGTCGCTGTCGAAGGTCACCGATCCGACGTCCTTGGTGAAACGCCCGATCGAGAAGAGATTGCGCGTTAGCTTGGGAATGTGCCACACGTTCGTGAGCACACCCTTCTTGGTGCCGCGAGGCGTCTTCATTTCCATGACGATGTCGCCGCTGCCGATCGCCTGAACCACACCGTCGTCTGCGAGACGCACGTCGACCGGAGTGAAAGCCTTGTAGTTTCTCATGAACTTCTTCGAGTGCGCCATGTGTTGCGTCGCACCCGAGTCGACCAGCCATGCACCATTCGCCAACGCCGCCATGGCCATATCGCCATCGCCGTCTACGAAGAAGAGATAGTCGCCAGAGTCGTCCTCATGCGCGACGTTGGCACGCTGCGAGCGCTGCCGCTCCATGTTGTCCTGGATCCGCGAGGGCACTCCGCGATCCAGTGTCCATACTGCCGCAGTTGTGGCACGCACCGCTCTTCTTCGACGGTCGGCCCTTGCGCTTGTTGTCCCTCATCATGAACGCCTGACCAGGCGCGGCGCCATCTCCATCGCCACCCTGCTCCTTGCGCTTCATGTCTTCATGTAGCAGCCGAGACGTCACCAGCTCCCACGTCAGCGTGTCGGATCTTGATTCCAACGCCGTGATCAGGAACTGGTACGACTCGCTCAGGCTCCCGAGAAGCGTGATCACCAAGTCGTCCTCGCTGACTGGAGCGCCGACCGCGTCGAGCTGTTCCGCCAGAGTCTTGAGCTTGTTGATGTGTTGCAGCACATCATCACCTTCCTCCATCATGAGCGTGAAGAATCGACGACGAAGGAAGAGCTTGTTCGCCAGGCTCTTCTTCTCGAAGTGTCCTTCCAGTCTTGACCATGCATCATGCGCGTCCTTGGCCGACCGCACCAGCGGCAGCTGCGAGTCCTCCATCGCAAGACAGATGATCGCCAGCGCCTTGCGCGACTTCTTCCGGAAGAGCGCTTGATCGGTCGCCGTCTGGCAGTTCTCCAGCTTGATCTCCCCGCACGTGACTTCCCACAGCTCGCGCTCTTCCAGCACCATCTGCATCTTGAACTTCCACGTGTGGAAGTTAGCTCCGTCGAACTTGTTGATGCGGAAGGCGGAAGGCGGCGTGGCGTCCATGGCGAAGGCGTAGTCGGGGTCTTGGGCAGGGAAGGTAGAGCTTGGGCTCATAACCTAAAGGCTTGGGTCGTTGTTGGCAAAATGCAAAGTGATTGATTTAGGTCCTTAGTTCACAAACTCCTTGCTACCTCTAAGCCTACTGGATTTCCTGCTGGGTACCCTGAGTTATTTCAGCCAATCGCAGAGCGCCACGTCGATGCCCATCTCGTACCCACAATCTTGTACCCACGTGCAGCGTAATCTTCGTCTCGTAATCGCCAGAGTGATTGCAGTGCCACTGAGTGAAGGTCATACCGGTACCCTACCGGTATACCGCAGCTGCTCGAGGCGTCTCCTTGACAACAGCCCGGACATCGCATATGCTGTGGGCTACGTGTCACGCTTTATGGAGAATCCGCAGGAGGAGCACTGGATGGCCGTGAAGCGCATATTTCGCTATCTGCAGGGAACCAAGTCACACGGCATCTGCTTCAAGCCTGGTGACAGCGTGGACTTTCGTGGATACTCTGACGCAGACTGGGCCGGCGATCTCGCGGATCGCAAGTCGACTTCGGGCTACGTGTTCCTGCTAACAGGTGCTCCCATCAGTTGGGGAAGCAAGAAGCAGTCGAGCGTGTCGCTATCAACGAGTGAAGCGGAGTACATCGCGCTGAGCCTGGCCATCCAAGAAGGCAAGTGGGTGCACCGATTGGTGTGTGAAATGCTCACGGTTGCTGGAGAAGCGTGCCCGGAGCTCAAGATTTTCGAGGACAACCAGTCATGCATCAAGATGACGAAGAACCCCGTGAACCATGGTCGCGCCAAGCACATCGACATCAAGTACCACCACATCCGCGATGAAGTAAAACGCGGTGAAGTGACGGTGGAGTACTGCGAAACTGCGACGATGCTGGCGGATATCATGACGAAGGCGATGCCGGGGCCACGCCACAAGGAACTGACTCAGGCTCTCGGCGTGACAGAGTGTTCGCATTGAGGGGGCGTATTGCGGTACCTGAGTTATGGTACTCGTGGGGTACCGGTATACTGGTACGAGTACCGGTTGTGCCAATGACCAACACTCACCGCCTGCTCAATCATTCTGTATGTTTACGCACATGTTTGCGTCATCGATGTTTACGCCACGCTGGATACTTGCGACAGGATACTAGGTACAAGATGGGCAAGATGCGTGGCGCTCTGTGATTGGCTGGAGCAACTCAGGAATCCAGTAGAGTGTATCCAGTAGAATATCTAGTAGGCTTAGAGGTAGCAAGCCCTTTGCGAACTAAGGACCGAATCAATCACTTTTCAATTCTCCTTCAAACCCCAAGTGGTCAAGTGTCTTCGCTCCGGTCGACTCCAGAGCCTCAAGCCTCCCTCCGCTTCGTCCTCCAAGGTCTGTGACCTTTAACAGACAGTAACCGCAACATGGGTCAAGCGAGTCGTGGAACTGGTCTGGAAGAAGCAAGTGCGCCGAACGAGTCGTTCGAGCGCGGACCAAACGCCGTTCAAGTGTGCGAGTGGAATCAGGGCCAAGTGACGAAGAAGAAAAGATGATGAAGACAGTTCAAGTCCTCCTGTATTCTGGCGTGCGAGTGCCAACGCCGTGGAAGCAAGCGATTTGTCGGAGCCATCGACGTTCCAAGAGGCGATCAACGGACCCGACCAAGCGCACTGGCGCAAAGCCATTCGTGCGGAACTCAAGTCGATGCGTCTACGTGGTGTGTTCCGCGGTGCGAAGCTACCATCAGGTCAGCGTGCCATCGGTACGAAGTGGGTGTTCAAGATCAAGCGAAAAGCCGATGGATCAATCGAGAAGTACAAGGCGCGCCTGGTGGCCAAGGGCTTCAAGCAGAAGTACGGCATCGACTACACCGAGACGTTCTCGCCTGTGATCAAGTACGTGACGCTGCGCATGGTAATCGCCCTAGCCAAATATTTTGGTTGGCCCGTCGACCAACTGGACGTGGTGACTGCGTTCCTGTACGGCATCATGAAGGAACTCGTGTTTTGCGTCGTTCCGGAAGGCGTGGAGCTGGATGGCGATTTCGACTGCGTGGAGTTACTGAAAGCCATCTACGGTCTCAAGCAGGCATCGCGCGTGTGGAACGAGACGTTCGACGAGTTCGTGTGTTCCATCGGATTTCACGTGTCGGCTTATGACCCGTGCCTCTACATCAAGGAAGTCGACGGTCATTGCGTGCTGCTGCTCGTGTACGTGGACGACGTACTGATTACCGGGAGTTCGGCTGAGCTCATCGAGCAGACCAAGCGCGAGCTGAAGACTCGCTTCGAGATGACCGACAGCGGCAAGTGTGCCTTCATTCTAGGCATCGAGTTGGTAGACGGCCCGAACGGCAGCGTGACGATGTGCCAGCGGCGGTATGTGGATGACATCCTGAAGCGTTTCGGTATGGACGAGTGCAAGGCTGTGGTGTCTCCCGTGGATTTGAGCTCACGACTGGTTGCGAGCGACTCGGCGATCAAGCTGAACGCGCCATTTCGTGAAGCTGTGGGTGCGCTCATGCATCTCATGACTGCGACTCGCCCGGACATCGCATATGCTGTGGGCTACGTGTCACGCTTTATGGAGAATCCGCAGGAGGAGCACTGGATGGCCGTGAAGCGCATATTTCGCTATCTGCAGGGAACCAAGTCACACGGCATCTGCTTCAAGCCTGGTGACAGCGTGGACTTTCGTGGATACTCTGACGCAGACTGGGCCGGCGATCTCGCGGATCGCAAGTCGACTTCGGGCTACGTGTTCCTGCTAACAGGTGCTCCCATCAGTTGGGGAAGCAAGAAGCAGTCGAGCGTGTCGCTATCAACGAGTGAAGCGGAGTACATCGCGCTGAGCCTGGCCATCCAAGAAGGCAAGTGGGTGCACCGATTGGTGTGTGAAATGCTCACGGTTGCTGGAGAAGCGTGCCCGGAGCTCAAGATTTTCGAGGACAACCAGTCATGCATCAAGATGACGAAGAACCCCGTGAACCACGGTCGCGCCAAGCACATCGACATCAAGTACCACCACATCCGCGATGAAGTAAAACGCGGTGAAGTGACGGTGGAGTACTGCGAAACTGCGAAGATGCTGGCGGATATCATGACAAAGGCGATGCCGGGGCCACGCCACAAGGAACTGACTCAGGCTCTCGGCGTGACAGAGTGTTCGCATTGAGGGGGCGTATTGCGGTACCTGAGTTATGGTACTCGTGGGGTACCGGTATACTGGTACGAGTACCGGTTGTGCCAATGACCAACACTCACCGCCTGCTCAATCATTCTGTATGTTTACGCTACATGTTTGCGTCATCGATGTTTACGCCACGCTGGATACTTGCGACAGGATACTGGGTACAAGATGGGCAAGATGCGTGGCGCTCTGTGATTGGCTGGAGCAACTCAGGAATCCAGTAGAGTGTATCCAGTAGAATATCTAGTAGGCTTAGAGGTAGCAAGCACTTTGCGAACTAAGGACCGAATCAATCACTTTCCAATTTTCCTTCAACCCCAAGTGGTCAAGTGTCTTCGCTCCGGTCGACTCCAGAGCCTCAAGCCTCCCTCCGCTTCGTCCTCCAAGATCTGTGACCTTTAACAAAGCCCTTGGCCACCAGGCGCGCCTTGTACTTCTCGATTGATCCATCGGCTTTTCGCTTGATCTTGAACACCCACTTCGTACCGATGGCCACTGACCTGATGGTAGCTTCGCACCGCGGAACACACCACGTAGACGCATCGACTTGAGTTCCGCACGAATGGCTTTGCGCCAGTGCGCTTGGTCGGGTCCGTTGATCGCCTCTTGGAACGTCGATGGCTCCGACAAATCGCTTGCTTCCACGGCGTTGGCACTCGCATGCCAGAATACAGGAGGACTTGAACTGTCTTCATCATCTTTTTCTTCTTCGTCACTTGGCCCTGATTCCACTCGCACACTTGAACGGCGTTTTGGTCCGCGCTCGAACGACTCGTTCGGCGCACTTGCTTCTTCCAGACCAGCTCCACGACTCGCTTGACCCATGTTGCGGTTACTGTCGGAGCGGTTCTTGCGTTTCCCCGCCTGCTTGAAATCTGTCTGGGCAGGGACAGCATCGCTGATATCCAGGTTGTCGAAATTGAGAACGGCTTCGTCCACATCGTCATCCTGATCCATCGCCGAAACGCCAAAAGTCGACTCGTCGAAGGTGACATCGCGACTGATCACCACCTTCCCCGCCTCGATGTCATAAACTCGGTAGGCCTTCGACACTTCCTCGTAGCCCATGAACACACCGGCGCGAGCCTTCGCGTCCCACTTGAGACGCTTCTCCTTCGGCGTCAGCACATATGCGCGACACCCGAAGATACGCATGTGCTTCACACTCGGCTTCGACTTGTACACGATCTCAAACGGAGTCTTGGCCTCGATCTTGGGTGACGGCAGGCGATTCTTGACGTAAATGGCAGTCATCGCCGCCTCAGCCCAGAAACACTTGTCCAGCTTCGCGTGGTGCAGCATGCTGCGACCGATCGTGACGATGGTACGGATCGCGCGCTCTGCCGTGCCGTTTGTCTGGTGAGCGTACGGAACAGTGGTTTGCTGCTCAATACCTTGGTCTTCGAAGAACGCCTTGAGCGAGTTGGTCGCGAACTCACGGGCTCCGTCGTGACGCACAAACTTGATTTGTTTGCCGAACTGCGTCTGCACCTTGCTGATGAAGCTCTTGATGCAGTCCTCGCTCTCCGACTTGGCACTCAGGCAGAAACCCTTCATGCATCCGCTGGCCTCGTCCACGATCAGGAGCAGATACTTGCTGCCACCCAGCGAGTCTTCTTCCATCGGGCCACAGATGTCAAAGTGAATCAGCTCGAACACGTCGTAGTGGCGCTTGTCGCGGTTGCTTGGGAACGGCTTCTGGACCATTTTGCCTTGCTGACACCCGCGACACATGCTCGGTCCCGTCGACTTCGTCGGCATCTTGGCGTCCTTGATCATGCCGTTGTTCACCATCTTGCGCAGCACGTCGATGGGAGCTATTGCGGTACCTGAGTTATGGTACTCGTGGGGTACCGGTATACTGGTACGAGTACCGGTTGTGCCAATGACCAACACTCACCGCCTGCTCAATCATTCTGTATGTTTACGCTACATGTTTGCGTCATCGATGTTTACGCCACGCTGGATACTTGCGACAGGATACTGGGTACAAGATGGGCAAGATGCGTGGCGCTCTGTGATTGGCTGGAGCAACTCAGGAATCCAGTAGAGTGTATCCAGTAGAATATCTAGTAGGCTTAGAGGTAGCAAGCACTTTGCGAACTAAGGACCGAATCAATCACTTTCCAATTTTCCTTCAAACCCCAAGTGGTCAAGTGTCTTCGCTCCGGTCGACTCCAGAGCCTCAAGCCCCCTCCGCTTCGTCCTCCAAGATCTGTGACCTTTAACATACTCCACCGTCACTTCACCGCGTTTTACTTCATCGCGGATGTGGTGGTACTTGATGTCGATGTGCTTGGCGCGACCGTGGTTCACGGGGTTCTTCGTCATCTTGATGCATGACTGGTTGTCCTCGAAAATCTTGAGCTCCGGGCACGCTTCTCCAGCAACCGTGAGCATTTCACACACCAATCGGTGCACCCACTTGCCTTCTTGGATGGCCAGGCTCAGCGCGATGTACTCCGCTTCACTCGTTGATAGCGACACGCTCGACTGCTTCTTGCTTCCCCAACTGATGGGAGCACCTGTTAGCAGGAACACGTAGCCCGAAGTCGACTTGCGATCCGCGAGATCGCCGGCCCAGTCTGCGTCAGAGTATCCACGAAAGTCCACGCTGTCACCAGGCTTGAAGCAGATGCCGTGTGACTTGGTTCCCTGCAGATAGCGAAATATGCGCTTCACGGCCATCCAGTGCTCCTCCTGCGGATTCTCCATGAAGCGTGACACGTAGCCCACAGCATATGCAATGTCCGGGCGAGTCGCAGTCATGAGATGCATGAGCGCACCCACAGCTTCACGAAATGGCGCGTTCAGCTTGATCGCCAAGTCGCTCGCAACCAGTCGTGAGCTCAAATCCACGGGAGACACCACAGCCTTGCACTCGTCCATACCGAAACGCTTCAGGATGTCATCCACATACCGCCGCTGGCACATCGTCACGCTGCCGTTCGGGCCGTCTACCAACTCGATGCCTAGAATGAAGGCACACTTGCCGCTGTCGGTCATCTCGAAGCGAGTCTTCAGCTCGCGCTTGGTCTGCTCTGATGAGCTCAGCCGAACTCCCGGTAATCAGTACGTCGTCCACGTACACGAGCAGCAGCACGCAATGACCGTCGACTTCCTTGATGTAGAGGCACGGGTCATAAGCCGACACGTGAAATCCGATGGAACACACGAACTCGTCGAACGTCTCGTTCCACACGCGCGATGCCTGTTTGAGACCGTAGATGGCTTTCAGTAACTCCACGCAGTCGAAATCGCCATCCAGCTCCACGCCTTCCGGAACGACGCAAAACACGAGTTCCTTCATGATGCCGTACAGGAACGCAGTCACCACGTCCAGTTGGTCGACGGGCCAACCAAAGTATTTGGCTAGGGCGATTACCATGCGCAGCGTCACGTACTTGATCACAGGCGAGAACGTCTCGGTGTAGTCGATGCCGTACTTCTGCTTGAAGCCCTTGGCCACCAGGCGCGCCTTGTACTTCTCGATTGATCCATCGGCTTTTCGCTTGATCTTGAACACCCACTTCGTACCGATGGCACGCTGACCTGATGGTAGCTTCGCACCGCGGAACACACCACGTAGACGCATCGACTTGAGTTCCGCACGAATGGCTTTGCGCCAGTGCGCTTGGTCGGGTCCGTTGATCGCCTCTTGGAACGTCGATGGCTCCGACAAATCGCTTGCTTCCACGGCGTTGGCACTCGCACGCCAGAATACAGGAGGACTTGAACTGTCTTCATCATCTTTTTCTTCTTCGTCACTTGGCCCTGATTCCACTCGCACACTTGAACGGCGTTTTGGTCCGCGCTCGAACGACTCGTTCGGCGCACTTGCTTCTTCCAGACCAGCTCCACGACTCGCTTGACCCATGTTGCGGTTACTGTCGGAGCGGTTCTTGCGTTTCCCCGCCTGCTTGAAATCCGTCTGGGCAGGGACAGCATCGCTGATATCCAGGTTGTCGAAATTGAGAACGGCTTCGTCCACATCGTCATCCTGATCCATCGCCGAAACGCCAAAAGTCGACTCGTCGAAGGTGACATCGCGACTGATCACCACCTTCCCCGCCTCGATGTCATAAACTCGGTAGGCCTTCGACACTTCCTCGTAGCCCATGAACACACCGGCGCGAGCCTTCGCGTCCCACTTGAGACGCTTCTCCTTCGGCGTCAGCACATATGCGCGACACCCGAAGATACGCATGTGCTTCACACTCGGCTTCGACTTGTACACGATCTCAAACGGAGTCTTGGCCTCGATCTTGGGTGACGGCAGGCGATTCTTGACGTAAATGGCAGTCATCGCCGCCTCAGCCCAGAAACACTTGTCCAGCTTCGCGTGGTGCAGCATGCTGCGACCGATCGTGACGATGGTACGGATCGCGCGCTCTGCCGTGCCGTTTGTCTGGTGAGCGTACGGAACAGTGGTTTGCTGCTCAATACCTTGGTCTTCGAAGAACGCCTTGAGCGAGTTGGTCGCAAACTCACGGGCTCCGTCGTGACGCACAAACTTGATTTGTTTGCCGAACTGCGTCTGCACCTTGCTGATGAAGCTCTTGATGCAGTCCTCGCTCTCCGACTTGGCACTCAGGCAGAAACCCTTCATGCATCCGCTGGCCTCGTCCACGATCAGGAGCAGATACTTGCTGCCACCCAGCGAGTCTTCTTCCATCGGGCCACAGATGTCAAAGTGAATCAGCTCGAACACGTCGTAGTGGCGCTTGTCGCGGTTGCTTGGGAACGGCTTCTGGACCATTTTGCCTTGCTGACACCCGCGACACATGCTCGGTCCCGTCGACTTCGTCGGCATCTTGGCGTCCTTGATCATGCCGTTGTTCACCATCTTGCGCAGCACGTCGATGGGAGCTATTGCGGTACCTGAGTTATGGTACTCGTGGGGTACCGGTATACTGGTACGAGTACCGGTTGTGCCAATGACCAACACTCACCGCCTGCTCAATCATTCTGTATGTTTACGCTACATGTTTGCGTCATCGATGTTTACGCCACGCTGGATACTTGCGACAGGATACTGGGTACAAGATGGGCAAGATGCGTGGCGCTCTGTGATTGGCTGGAGCAACTCAGGAATCCAGTAGAGTGTATCCAGTAGAATATCTAGTAGGCTTAGAGGTAGCAAGCACTTTGCGAACTAAGGACCGAATCAATCACTTTCCAATTTTCCTTCAAACCCCAAGTGGTCAAGTGTCTTCGCTCCGGTCGACTCCAGAGCCTCAAGCCTCCCTCCGCTTCGTCCTCCAAGATCTGTGACCTTTCGCAGTACTCCACCGTCACTTCACCGCGTTTTACTTCATCGCGGATGTGGTGGTACTTGATGTCGATGTGCTTGGCGCGACCGTGGTTCACGGGGTTCTTCGTCATCTTGATGCATGACTGGTTGTCCTCGAAAATCTTGAGCTCCGGGCACGCTTCTTCAGCAACCGTGAGCATTTCACACTCAATCGGTGCACCCACTTGCCTTCTTGGATGGCCAGGCTCAGCGCGATGTACTCCGCTTCACTCGTTGATAGCGACACGCTCGACTGCTTCTTGCTTCCCCAACTGATGGGAGCACCTGTTAGCAGGAACACGTAGCCCGAAGTCGACTTGCGATCCGCGAGATCGCCGGCCCAGTCTGCGTCAGAGTATCCACGAAAGTCCACGCTGTCACCAGGCTTGAAGCAGATGCCGTGTGACTTGGTTCCCTGCAGATAGCGAAATATGCGCTTCACGGCCATCCAGTGCTCCTCCTGCGGATTCTCCATGAAGCGTGACACGTAGCCCACAGCATATGCAATGTCCGGGCGAGTCGCAGTCATGAGATGCATGAGCGCACCCACAGCTTCACGAAATGGCGCGTTCAGCTTGATCGCCAAGTCGCTCGCAACCAGTCGTGAGCTCAAATCCACGGGAGACACCACAGCCTTGCACTCGTCCATACCGAAACGCTTCAGGATGTCATCCACATACCGCCGCTGGCACATCGTCACGCTGCCGTTCGGGCCGTCTACCAACTCGATGCCTAGAATGAAGGCACACTTGCCGCTGTCGGTCATCTCGAAGCGAGTCTTCAGCTCGCGCTTGGTCTGCTCGATGAGCTCAGCCGAACTCCCGGTAATCAGTACGTCGTCCACGTACACGAGCAGCAGCACGCAATGACCGTCGACTTCCTTGATGTAGAGGCACGGGTCATAAGCCGACACGTGAAATCCGATGGAACACACGAACTCGTCGAACGTCTCGTTCCACACGCGCGATGCCTGCTTGAGACCGTAGATGGCTTTCAGTAACTCCACGCAGTCGAAATCGCCATCCAGCTCCACGCCTTCCGGAACGACGCAAAACACGAGTTCCTTCATGATGCCGTACAGGAACGCAGTCACCACGTCCAGTTGGTCGACGGGCCAACCAAAGTATTTGGCTAGGGCGATTACCATGCGCAGCGTCACGTACTTGATCACAGGCGAGAACGTCTCGGTGTAGTCGATGCCGTACTTCTGCTTGAAGCCCTTGGCCACCAGGCGCGCCTTGTACTTCTCGATTGATCCATCGGCTTTTCGCTTGATCTTGAACACCCACTTCGTACCGATGGCACGCTGACCTGATGGTAGCTTCGCACCGCGGAACACACCACGTAGACGCATCGACTTGAGTTCCGCACGAATGGCTTTGCGCCAGTGCGCTTGGTCGGGTCCGTTGATCGCCTCTTGGAACGTCGATGGCTCCGACAAATCGCTTGCTTCCACGGCGTTGGCACTCGCACGCCAGAATACAGGAGGACTTGAACTGTCTTCATCATCTTTTTCTTCTTCGTCACTTGGCCCTGATTCCACTCGCACACTTGAACGGCGTTTTGGTCCGCGCTCGAACGACTCGTTCGGCGCACTTGCTTCTTCCAGACCAGCTCCACGACTCGCTTGACCCATGTTGCGGTTACTGTCGGAGCGGTTCTTGCGTTTCCCCGCCTGCTTGAAATCCGTCTGGGCAGGGACAGCATCGCTGATATCCAGGTTGTCGAAATTGAGAACGGCTTCGTCCACATCGTCATCCTGATCCATCGCCGAAACGCCAAAAGTCGACTCGTCGAAGGTGACATCGCGACTGATCACCACCTTCCCCGCCTCGATGTCATAAACTCGGTAGGCCTTCGACACTTCCTCGTAGCCCATGAACACACCGGCGCGAGCCTTCGCGTCCCACTTGAGACGCTTCTCCTTCGGCGTCAGCACATATGCGCGACACCCGAAGATACGCATGTGCTTCACACTCGGCTTCGACTTGTACACGATCTCAAACGGAGTCTTGGCCTCGATCTTGGGTGACGGCAGGCGATTCTTGACGTAAATGGCAGTCATCGCCGCCTCAGCCCAGAAACACTTGTCCAGCTTCGCGTGGTGCAGCATGCTGCGACCGATCGTGACGATGGTACGGATCGCGCGCTCTGCCGTGCCGTTTGTCTGGTGAGCGTACGGAACAGTGGTTTGCTGCTCAATACCTTGGTCTTCGAAGAACGCCTTGAGCGAGTTGGTCGCGAACTCACGGGCTCCGTCGTGACGCACAAACTTGATTTGTTTGCCGAACTGCGTCTGCACCTTGCTGATGAAGCTCTTGATGCAGTCCTCGCTCTCCGACTTGGCACTCAGGCAGAAACCCTTCATGCATCCGCTGGCCTCGTCCACGATCAGGAGCAGATACTTGCTGCCACCCAGCGAGTCTTCTTCCATCGGGCCACAGATGTCAAAGTGAATCAGCTCGAACACGTCGTAGTGGCGCTTGTCGCGGTTGCTTGGGAACGGCTTCTGACCATTTTGCCTTGCTGACACCCGCGACACATGCTCGGTCCCGTCGACTTCGTCGGCATCTTGGCGTCCTTGATCATGCCGTTGTTCACCATCTTGCGCAGCACGTCGATGGGAGCATGACCCAAACGCGCATGAAGGTCAACTTGTCCCGAAGTTGTCGCCGCGTTTGCCATCCGCAGTGGCGTCCGAAGCCAGTACAGACCGTCGACAAGATCCGCCGTTGCCACGACCTTGTTCGATCCTTTGCGCGCAATGAGCATGCTGGCGCCGTCGAACACCACTTGAAACGCTCCACTCTTGTTAATCTGCGGCACCGACAGCAGATTCTTGTTCATACTCGGCACGTACAGCGCGTTCTGATCTCGATCTCGCGCTCGTCGCCGTTGGGCAGGACCACCCGTTCCATGATAGTCCCCACACCCTTGATTGCAGCCTTGTTGCCGTCAGCCACCGACAGTTCGCCCTCGTCCCGTTCATCGATTTCAGCGAACTTGGCCTTGTTGTTGCAGATGTGGTGCGTCGCTCCACTGTCGATCGCCCACATGCCGGACATACCCTTGCCCATCGATATTCCACACTCTAACGAAACCGCAAACGCCACTCGGTCGTAGTCGTCCACGTCGTTCCTCCAGTTGATGTTGTTGGCCCCGCGTCCACGGTTGTAGCCACCGCCGCGTCGGGCTCCTCGATTCTCATCCTTCTGCTTGGTCCAGCACCGTTCAATCGTGTGCCCCAATTCCCGCAGTACGCACACTGGCGAGACTCTCGCTCGGCACTGAACGCCTTCGCAGCGTCTTCAGTCTTTAAAGGCTTGGGTCGTTGTTGGCAAAATGCAAAGTGATTGATTTAGGTCCTTAGTTCACAAACTCCTTGCTACCTCTAAGCCTACTGGATTTCCTGCTGGGTACACTGAGTTATTTCAGCCAATCGCAGAGCGCCACGTCGATGCCCATCTTGTACCCACAATCTTGTACCCACGTGCAGCGTAATCATTTATGGCGTAATCAGTGGGAAGTAATCTTCGTCCCGTAATCGCCAGAGTGATTGCAGTGCCACTGAGTGAAGGTCATACCGGTACCCTACCGGTATACCGCAGCTGCTCGAGGCGTCTCCTTGACAACACTCCCACTCGACTCGACAGCCTTTGGCGCTTCGATGCCGAGCTTGCTCCGGAGAAAATCGAACTGCGCCGCTGGAATGGGCTTGGTCATCAGGTCCGCCAGCATGTCTTGCGTCGGGCAATACTCGAGCACCACTTCTTCGTCCTCGACCTTCTCGCGCACGAAGTGGTAGCGAATGTCGATGTGCTTGGTGCGCTTGTGAAACTCGGGGTTCTTGGCCAGCGCGATGGATCCTTGGTTGTCTTCGTAGATCTTGATCGCCTTGCCCTCTGTGGCTTCGCCTATCTCGCACAGAAACGCCTTGAGCCACACCGCCTCCTGTGTTGCCTCCGATAGTGCCATGTACTCGGCTTCCGTCGATGATAGCGCCACTGTCCTCTGCTTCTTGCTGCGCCAGCTCACGCATCCACCGCTCATCATGAACGCGTATCCGCTCGTGCTGCGGCGCGACTCCACATCGCCCGCCCAGTCCGCATCCGAGTAGCCGCAGACGCCGTCTTGGTCCTTGGTGCGAAACTCGATGCCGTGCGTCGCCGTGCCTTGGATATAGCGGAGGACGCGCTTGAGTGCTTGCCAGTGCGTGGGGCACGGGTCTGCAGCGAACTGACTCAGCGTGCCCACTGCCGCAGCCAGATCCGGTCGGGTGCCCACCATCAAATACATGAGGCAGCCCACAGCGTTCCGGTAAGGCACGCCTGCCATGGTGTCGTCATGCTTGCACCCGCCGTCGCACATAGCTTTGGTCAACTTGAGTCCAGGGTCCTGCGGCGTCTTCACGGGCTTGCTGTTCTCCATGCTGAATTTGCTCAGGATGCTCCGCGCAAACTTGGTCTGCCGCATGGTCACCTCGCCAGCCTTGACGTCTTGCTTGATCTCCATTCCGAGAAAGTAGCTCAGTTCGCCTAGATCCGTCATCTCGAACCGCTTGCTCAGTGCGCTCTTGGTCGCCTTGAGCATGTCGTCATCGCTGCTCGCAATCACCAGGTCGTCTACGTATAGCACCACGAGCACCATGCTGTCACCGTTGCGCTTGACGTAGACGCAGTGGTCGGTCTCGCACTTGTCGAAGTCCAGCTTGAGCATGAAGTCGTCGATGGTGTGGTTCCACATGCGCGGCGACTGCTTGAGACCGTACAGCGCGCTTGAGCTTGCACACATGATCCGGGTGTCCCTCGTCTGCGTATCCGTCCGGCTGCTGCATGTAGATGTCTTCATCCAGGACGCCATTGAGAAAGGCCGTCTTGACGTCCATCTGGTGCAGCTTGAGCCCGTACTTGGCAGCTATCGCTAGCACGATCCGGATGGACGTGAACTTGGCCACGGGCGCGAAGGTCTCATCGTAGTCGATGCCGTGCTTCTGCGAGAAGCCCTTGGCCACCAGGCGCCCTTGTATCGCTCGATCTCGCCGGCTTGGTTCTCCTTTACGCGGAAGACCCATCGACAGCCGATTGCCTTGCGTCCCTTGGGCAGCGGCACCACGTCCCATGTGTCGTTCTTGCACAGCGAGTCGTACTCCGAGTCGCAGGCCTCCTTCCACTTGCGTGCGTCGCTGGATTCCATCGCCGACTTGAACGTGGTCGGCATTTCTCCCACTGAATCCACGACGTACACCGCCTCAAAGCTATTGTCGTTGTCCCGAGCCATGGCATTCATCTCATCCAGTCCTTGGCGTCGATTCTCTGACGCGTATCGCTTGGCACTCGGGGTCTCTACCGCTTCCTCCAGCGACTGCGTCCGCGGGTGTCTCTTGCTGCCGGGCTCAAAATCATCATCCCGCGCAGCCTCTTCATTTTCGTCGTTCGATATTGACTGTTCATCTTCATCCGTGGTGTATTCTTCCGCATCTTGAAGGCTCACCAGCGCCTCCTTTGGATTGTAGTCACGTCTTCCACCGTCGAAAACATCTTCCATGAACTGTGCATCGCGGCTCACCAGCACGCGACCACTCTCGATCTCCTCGAACCGATACGCTTTCTCGTGGTCCGAGTACCCCAGGAACCTGCACCGCACTGACCGCGCATCCAGCTTGGTCCGCTTCTCCTTCGCCACATGCACGTATGCGTGGCAACCGAACACCTTGAGGTTGGCCAGCAATGGCTTCTTGGCGGCCCACAGCTCGTAGGAGACTTATCGTTGTCCAGGACGCGTGTCGGACAGCGGTTGCGCAGGAACATGGCCGTCACGACTGCTTCCCCCAGTATGCCTTGGACAGCTTCGCGTGCTCCAGCATGCACCGAGCGCATTCCACTAGCGTCCGGTTCATGCGCTCCGCGATTCCGTTGAGCTGCGGTGTGTATGGCGGCGTGAACTTCTGCACGATGCCACGCTTGCTGCAGAGCTTGGTCATCTTGTCGGACTTGTACTCACCGCCGTTGTCACTGCGAAGCTCCTTGACGCGCTTGCCGGTTTGCGTCTCCGCAAACGCCACGAAGTGCGCGAACTTGTCGACCACCTCCCATTTGTTCCTCACCAGGTACACCACGCAGTAGCGCGACTTGTCGTCAATAAAGGTGACGAAGTAGCGCATACCCCCGAACGTCGGGGTGCTCATGTTCCAAGAGGCGATCAACGGACCCGACCAAGCGAAAAGCCGATGGATCAATCGAGAAGTACAAGGCGCGCCTGGTGGCCAAGGGCTTCAAGCAGAAGTACGGCATCGACTACACCGAGACGTTCTCGCCTGTGATCAAGTACGTGACGCTGCGCATGGTGATCGCCCTAGCCAAATATTTTGGTTGGCCCGTCGACCAACTCGACGTGGTGACTGCGTTCCTGTACGGCATCATGAAGGAACTCGTGTTTTGCGTCGTTCCGGAAGGCGTGGAGTTGGATGGCGATTTCGACTGCGTGGAGTTACTGAAAGCCATCTACGGTCTCAAACAGGCATCGCGCGTGTGGAACGAGACGTTCGACGAGTTCGTGTGTTCCATCGGATTTCACGTGTCGGCTTATGACCCGTGCCTCTACATCAAGGAAGTCGACGGTCATTGCGTGCTGCTGCTCGTGTACGTGGACGACGTACTGATTACCGGGAGTTCGGCTGAGCTCATCGAGCAGACCAAGCGCGAGCTGAAGACTCGCTTCGAGATGACCGACAGCGGCAAGTGTGCCTTCATTCTAGGCATCGAGTTGGTAGACGGCCCGAACAGCAGCGTGACGATGTGCCAGCGGCGGTATGTGGATGACATCCTGAAGCGTTTCGGTATGGACGAGTGCAAGGCTGTGGTGTCTCCCGTGGATTTGAGCTCACGACTGGTTGCGAGCGACTCGGCGATCAAGCTGAACGCGCCATTTCGTGAAGCTGTGGGTGCGCTCATGCATCTCATGACTGCGACTCGCCCGGACATTGCATATGCTGTGGGCTACGTGTCACGCTTCATGGAGAATCCGCAGGAGGAGCACTGGATGGCCGTGAAGCGCATTTTCGCTATCTGCAGGGAACCAAGTCACACGGCATCTGCTTCAAGCCTGGTGACAGCGTGGACTTTCGTGGATACTCTGACGCAGACTGGGCCGGCGATCTCGCGGATCGCAAGTCGACTTCGGGCTACGTGTTCCTGCTAACAGGTGCTCCCATCAGTTGGGGAAGCAAGAAGCAGTCGAGCGTGTCGCTATCAACGAGTGAAGCGGAGTACATCGCGCTGAGCCTGGCCATCCAAGAAGGCAAGTGGGTGCACCGATTGGTGTGTGAAATGCTCACGGTTGCTGGAGAAGCGTGCCCGGAGCTCAAGATTTTCGAGGACAACCAGTCATGCATCAAGATGACGAAGAACCCCGTGAACCACGGTCGCGCCAAGCACATCGACATCAAGTACCACCACATCCGCGATGAAGTAAAACGCGGTGAAGTGACGGTGGAGTACTGCGAAACTGCGACGATGCTGGCGGATATCATGACGAAGGCGATGCCGGGGCCACGCCACAAGGAACTGACTCAGGCTCTCGGCGTGACAGAGTGTTCGCATTGAGGGGGCGTATTGCGGTACCTGAGTTATGGTACTCGTGGGGTACCGGTATACTGGTACGAGTACCGGTTGTGCCAATGACCAACACTCACCGCCTGCTCAATCACTCTGTATGTTTACGCTACATGTTTGCGTCATCGATGTTTACGCCACGCTGGATACTTGCGACAGGATACTGGGTACAAGATAAAGGCTTGGGTCGTTGTTGGCAAAATGCAAAGTGATTGATTTAGGTCCTTAGTTCACAAACTCCTTGCTACCTCTAAGCCTACTGGATTTCCTGCTGGGTACACTGAGTTATTTCAGCCAATCGCAGAGCGCCACGTCGATGCCCATCTTGTACCCACAATCTTGTACCCACGTGCAGCGTAATCATTTATGGCGTAATCAGTGGGAAGTAATCTTCGTCCCGTAATCGCCAGAGTGATTGCAGTGCCACTGAGTGAAGGTCATACCGGTACCCTACCGGTATACCGCAGCTGCTCGAGGCGTCTCCTTGACAAAACTGACGAATGAGCACATCAAGCGACAGGGCGAGAAGACGGCTACGGTGAAGACTGAAGACGCTGCGAAGGCGTTCAGTGCCGAGCGAGAGTCTCGCCAGTGTGCGTACTGCGGGAAATTGGGGCACACGATTGAACGGTGCTGGACCAAGCAGAAGGATGAGAATCGAGGAGCTCGACGCGGCGGTGGCTACAACCGTGGACGCGGGGCCAACAACATCAACTGGAGGAACGACGTGGTCGACTACGACCGAGTGGCGTTTGCGGTTTCGTTAGAGTGTGGAATATCACCGGGCAAGGGTATGTCCGCATGTGGGCGATCGACAGTGGAGCGACGCACCACATCTGCAACAACAAGGCCAAGTTCGCTGAAATCGATGAACGGGACGAGGGCGAACTGTCGGTGGCTGACGGCAACAAGGCTGCAATCAAGGGTGTGGGGACTATCATGGAACGGGTGGTCCTGCCCAACGGCGACGAGCGCGAGATCGAGATCCAGAACGCGCTGTACGTGCCGAGTATGAACAAGAATCTGCTGTCGGTGCCGCAGATTAACAAGAGTGGAGCGTTTCAAGTGGTGTTCGACGGCGCCAGCATGCTCATTGCGCGCAAAGGATCGAACAAGGTCGTGGCAACGGCGGATCTTGTCGACGGTCTGTACTGGCTTCGGACGCCACTGCGGATGGCAAACGCGGCGACAACTTCGGGACAAGTTGACCTTCATGCGCGTTTGGGTCATGCTCCCATCGACGTGCTGCGCAAGATGGTGAACAACGGCATGATCAAGGACGCCAAGATGCCGACGAAGTCGACGGGACCGAGCATGTGTCGCGGGTGTCAGCAAGGCAAAATGGTCCAGAAGCCGTTCCCAAGCAACCGCGACAAGCGCCACTACGACGTGTTCGAGCTGATTCACTTTGACATCTGTGGCCCGATGGAAGAAGACTCGCTAGGTGGCAGCAAGTATCTGCTCCTGATCGTGGACGAGGCCAGCGGATGCATGAAGGGTTTCTGCCTGAGTGCCAAGTCGGAGAGCGAGGACTACATCAAGAGCTTCATCAGCAAGGTGCAGACGCAGTTCGGCAAACAAATCAAGTTTGTGCGTCACGACGGAGCCCGTGAGTTCGCGACCTCGCTCAAGGCGTTCTTCGAAGACCAAGGTATTGAGCAGCAAACCACTGTTCCGTACGCTCACCAGACAAACGGCACGGCAGAGCGCGCGATCCGTACCATCGTCACGATCGGTCGCAGCATGCTGCACCACGCGAAGCTGGACAAGTGTTTCTGGGCTGAGGCGGCGATGACTGCCATTTACGTCAAGAATCGCCTGCCGTCACCCAAGATCGAGGCCAAGACTCCGTTCGAGATCGTGTACAAGTCCAAGCCGAGTGTGAAGCACATGCGTATCTTCGGGTGTCGCGCATATGTGCTGACGCCGAAGGAGAAGCGACTCAAGTGGGACGCGAAGGCTCGCGCCGGTGTGTTCATGGGCTACGAGGAAGTGTCGAAGGCCTACCGAGTTTATGACATCGAGGCGGGGAAGGTGGTGATCAGTCGCGATGTCACCTTCGACGAGTCGACTTTTGGCGTTTCGGCGATGGATCAGGATGACGATGTGGACGAAGCCGTTCTCAATTTCGACAACCTGGATATCAGCGATGCTGTCCCTGCCCAGACGGATTTCAAGCAGGCGGGGAAACGCAAGAACCGCTCCGACAGTAACCGCAACATGGGTCAAGCGAGTCGTGGAGCTGGTCTGGAAGAAGCAAGTGCGCCGAACGAGTCGTTCGAGCGCGGACCAAAACGCCGTTCAAGTGTGCGTGTGGAATCAGGGCCAAGTGACGAAGAAGAAAAAGATGATGAAGACAGTTCAAGTCCTCCTGTATTCTGGCATGCGAGTGCCAACGCCGTGGAAGCAAGCGATTTGTCGGAGCCATCGACGTTCCAAGAGGCGATCAACGGACCCGACCAAGCGCACTGGCGCAAAGCCATTCGTGCGGAACTCAAGTCGATGCGTCTACGTGGTGTGTTCCGCGGTGCGAAGCTACCATCAGGTCAGCGTGCCATCGGTACGAAGTGGGTGTTCAAGATCAAGCGAAAAGCCGATGGATCAATCGAGAAGTACAAGGCGCGCCTGGTGGCCAAGGGCTTCAAGCAGAAGTACGGCATCGACTACACCGAGACGTTCTCGCCTGTGATCAAGTACGTGACGCTGCGCATGGTAATCGCCCTAGCCAAATATTTTGGTTGGCCCGTCGACCAACTGGACGTGGTGACTGCGTTCCTGTACGGCATCATGAAGGAACTCGTGTTTTGCGTCGTTCCGGAAGGCGTGGAGCTGGATGGCGATTTCGACTGCGTGGAGTTACTGAAAGCCATCTACGGTCTCAAACAGGCATCGCGCGTGTGGAACGAGACGTTCGACGAGTTCGTGTGTTCCATCGGATTTCACGTGTCGGCTTATGACCCGTGCCTCTACATCAAGGAAGTCGACGGTCATTGCGTGCTGCTGCTCGTGTACGTGGACGACGTACTGATTACCGGGAGTTCGGCTGAGCTCATCGAGCAGACCAAGCGCGAGCTGAAGACTCGCTTCGAGATGACCGACAGCGGCAAGTGTGCCTTCATTCTAGGCATCGAGTTGGTAGACGGCCCGAACGGCAGCGTGACGATGTGCCAGCGGCGGTATGTGGATGACATCCTGAAGCGTTTCGGTATGGACGAGTGCAAGGCTGTGGTGTCTCCCGTGGATTTGAGCTCACGACTGGTTGCGAGCGACTCGGCGATCAAGCTGAACGCGCCATTTCGTGAAGCTGTGGGTGCGCTCATGCATCTCATGACTGCGACTCGCCCGGACATTGCATATGCTGTGGGCTACGTGTCACGCTTCATGGAGAATCCGCAGGAGGAGCACTGGATGGCCGTGAAGCGCATTTTCGCTATCTGCAGGGAACCAAGTCACACGGCATCTGCTTCAAGCCTGGTGACAGCGTGGACTTTCGTGGATACTCTGACGCAGACTGGGCCGGCGATCTCGCGGATCGCAAGTCGACTTCGGGCGACGTGTTCCTGCTAACAGGTGCTCCCATCAGTTGGGGAAGCAAGAAGCAGTCGAGCGTGTCGCTATCAACGAGTGAAGCGGAGTACATCGCGCTGAGCCTGGCCATCCAAGAAGGCAAGTGGGTGCACCGATTAGTGTGTGAAATGCTCACGGTTGCTGGAGAAGCGTGCCCGGAGCTCAAGATTTTCGAGGACAACCAGTCATGCATCAAGATGACGAAGAACCCCGTGAACCACGGTCGCGCCAAGCACATCGACATCAAGTACCACCACATCCGCGATGAAGTAAAACGCGGTGAAGTGACGGTGGAGTACTGCGAAACTGCGACGATGCTGGCGGATATCATGACGAAGGCGATGCCGGGGCCACGCCACAAGGAACTGACTCAGGCTCTCGGCGTGACAGAGTGTTCGCATTGAGGGGCGTATTGCGGTACCTGAGTTATGGTACTCGTGGGGTACCGGTATACTGGTACGAGTACCGGTTGTGCCAATGACCAACACTCACCGCCTGCTCAATCATTCTGTATGTTTACGCTACATGTTTGCGTCATCGATGTTTACGCCACGCTGGATACTTGCGACAGGATACTGGGTACAAGATAAAGGCTTGGGTCGTTGTTGGCAAAATGCAAAGTGATTGATTTAGGTCCTTAGTTCACAAACTCCTTGCTACCTCTAAGCCTACTGGATTTCCTGCTGGGTACACTGAGTTATTTCAGCCAATCGCAGAGCGCCACGTCGATGCCCATCTTGTACCCACAATCTTGTACCCACGTGCAGCGTAATCATTTATGGCGTAATCAGTGGGAAGTAATCTTCGTCCCGTAATCGCCAGAGTGATTGCAGTGCCACTGAGTGAAGGTCATACCGGTACCCTACCGGTATACCGCAGCTGCTCGAGGCGTCTCCTTGACAACACTCCCACTCGACTCGACAGCCTTTGGCGCTTTGATGCCGAGCTTGCTCCGGAGAAAATTGAACTGCGCCGCTGGAATGGGCTTGGTCATCAGGTCCGCCAGCATGTCTTGCGTCGGGCAATACTCGAGCACCACTTCTTCGTCCTCGACCTTCTCGCGCACGAAGTGGTAGCGAATGTCGATGTGCTTGGTGCGCTTGTGAAACTCGGGGTTCTTGGCCAGCGCGATGGATCCTTGGTTGTCTTCGTAGATCTTGATCGCCTTGCCCTCTGTGGCTTCGCCTATCTCGCACAGAAACGCCTTGAGCCACACCGCCTCCTGTGTTCCTCCGATAGTGCCATCTACTCGGCTTCCGTTGATGATAGCGCCACTGTCCTCTGCTTCTTGCTGCGCCAGCTCACGCATCCACCGCTCATCATAAACGAGGACGTAGATTGGACTGTTGAGCTTCTCGCAACTAGTTAGGCGTCGTCAAGAGACGAGGAGCCCAAATCGGACCTTGGCCATATCTCGGCCCCCATAGCTCGTACGAGGACGTAGATTCGACTGTTGAGCTTCTCGCAACGAGTTGAGCGTCGTCAAGAGACGAGGAAGCCCAAATCGGACCTTGTCCATATCTCGGCCCCCAGAGCTCGTACGAGGACGTAGATTCGACTGTTGAGCTTCTCGCAACGAGTTGAGCGTCGTCAAGAGACGAAGCCCAAATCGGACCTTGGCCATATCTCAGCCCCCAGAGCTCGTACGAGGACGTAGATTGGACTGTTGAGCTTCTTGCAACTAGTTAGGCGTCGTCAAAAGACGAGGAAGCCCAAATCGGACCTTGGCCATATCTCGGCCCCCAGAGCTCGTACGAGGACGTAGATTCGACTGTTGAGCTTCTCGCAACGAGTTGAGCGTCGTCAGAGACGAGGAAGCCCAAATCGGACCTTGCCATATCTCGCCCCCAGAGCTCGTACGAGGACGTAGATTCGACTTTTGAGCTTCTCGCAACGAGTTGAGCTTCGTCACGAGACGAGGAAGCCCAAATCGGACCTTGTCTATATCTCGGCCCCCAGAGCTCGTACGAGGACGTAGATTCGACTGTTGAGCTTCTCGCAACGAGTTGAGCGTCGTCAAGAGACGAGGAAGCCCAAATCGGACCTTGTCCATATCTCGGCCCGAGCTCGTACGAGGACGTAGATTCGACTGTTGAGCTTCTCGCAACGAGTTGAGCGTCGTCAAGAGACGAGGAAGCCCAAATCGGACCTTGTCCATATCTCGGCCCCAGAGCTCGTACGAGGACGTAGATTCGACTGTTGAGCTTCTCGCAACGAGTTGAGCTTCGTCAAGAGACGAGGAAGCCCAAATCGGACCTTGTCCATATCTCGGCCCCAGAGCTCGTACGAGGACGTAGATTGACTTTTGAGCTTCTCGCAACGAGTTGAGCTTCGTCACGCGACGAGGCCCAAATCGGACATTCGTCCATATCTCGGCCCCCAGAGCTCGTACGAGGACGTAGATTAGACTTCTGAGCTTCTCGCAACGAGTTGAGCTTCGTCAAGAGACGAGGAAGCCCAAATCGGACCTTGTCCATATCTCGGCCCCCAGAGCTCGTACGAGGACGTAGATTGGACTGTTGAGCTTCTTGCAACGAGTTGAGGCTTCGTCAAGAGACGAGGAAGCCCAAATCGGACCTTGTCCATATCTCGGCCCCCAGAGCTCGTACGAGGACGTAGATTCGACTTTTGAGCTTCTCGCAACGAGTTGAGCGTCGTCACGACGAGGAAGCCCAAATCGGACCTTGTCCATATCTCGGCCCCCAGAGCTCGTACGAGGACGTAGATTCGACTTTGAGCTTCTCGCAACGAGTTGAGCTTCGTCAAGAGACGAGGAAGCCCAAATCGGACCTTGTCCATATCTCGGCCCCAGAGCTCGTACGAGGACGTAGATTCGACTTTGAGCTTCTCGCAACGAGTTGAGCTTCGTCAGAGACGAGGAAGCCCAAATCGGACCTTGTCCATATCTCGGCCCCCAGAGCTCGTACGAGGACGTAGTTTCGACTGTTAGGCTTCGTCAAGAGACGAGGAAGCCCAAATCGGACCTTGTCCATATCTCGGCCCCCAGAGCTCGTACGAGGACGTAGATTCGACTTTGAGCTTCTCGCAACGAGTTGAGCTTCGTCAAGAGACGAAGCCCAAATCGGACCTTGTCCATATCTCGGCCCCCAGAGCTCGTACGAGGACGTAGATTCGACTTTTGAGCTTCTCGCAACGAGTTGAGCTTCGTCAAGAGACGAGGAAGCCCAAATCGGACCTTGTCCATATCTCGGCCCCCAGAGCTCGTACGAGGACGTAGATTCGACTTTGAGCTTCTCGCAACGAGTTGAGCTTCGTCACGAGACGAGGAAGCCCAAATCGGACCTTGTCCATATCTCGGCCCCCAGAGCTCGTACGAGGACGTAGATTCGACTTTTGAGCTTCTCGCAACGAGTTGAGCTTCGTCACGAGACGAGGAAGCCCAAATCGGACCTTGTCCATATCTCGGCCCCCAGAGCTCGTACGAGGACGTAGATTCGACTGTTGAGCTTCGTCAAGGGACGAAGGGAAGCCCAAATCGGACCTTGTCCATATCTCGGCCCCCAGAGCTCGTACGAGGACGTAGATTCGACTTTGAGCTTCTCGCAACGAGTTGAGCTTCGTCAAGAGACGAGGAAGCCCAAATCGGACCTTGTCCATATCTCGGCCCCCAGAGCTCGTACGAGGACGTAGATTCGACTTTGAGCTTCTCGCAACGAGGTTGAGCTTCGTCACGAGACGAGGAAGCCCAAATCGGACCTTGTCCATATCTCGGCCCCCAGAGCTCGTACGAGGACGTAGATTCGACTTTTAGAGCTTTCGTCGAGACGAGGAAGCCCAAATCGGACCTTGTCCATATCTCGGCGAGCTCGTACGAGGACGTAGATTCGACTTTGAGCTTCTCGCAACGAGTTGAGCTTCGTCAAGAGACGAGGAAGCCCAAATCGGACCTTGTCCATATCTCGGCCCCCAGCTCGTACGAGGACGTAGATTCGACTTTTGAGCTTCTCGCAACGAGTTGAGCTTCGTCACGAGACGAGGAAGCCCAAATCGGACCTTGTCCATATCTCGGCCCCCAGAGCTCGTACGAGGACGTAGATTCGACTTTTGAGCTTCTCGCAACGAGTTGAGCTTCGTCGAGAAGGGGCCCAAGGACCTGGCCTGTATCTCGGCCCCCAGAGCTCGTACGAGGACGTAGATTCGACTTTTGAGCTTCTTAAAACAGAGTTGAGCTGTCGTCAAGAGACGAGGAAGCCCAAATCGGACCTTGTCCATATCTCGGCCCCAGAGCTCGTACAA
>JAAVTI010000049.1:0-150521 GCA_011947335.1 Phytophthora constricta | reverse complement strand
CAACGGGGTTGACGCCGTTCTACGTGTGAACAACGCGCGACATCCGCGCGTTCCTGCGGTGCTCGCATTCAGTCCGGCACTTGGGAGCGTCGGCTCCACTCTTGGTGGGGGAGGAACTGAAGGAGCGCCGAGTAACTCGGTGCTGGTGTCGAGTGAAGCTGGTGTGCGCACGAGAACTGACAGTAACGAGACTGACGGGATATCGCATTTGATACCACCAGTACCGGTACCTGGTACCGGTACATCCGAGGATTTTGCCAACGCCATTGCTTCACGGACGCGCTCGCATACTACGAGTGCCACGAGACCAAGCACGGACTTGCCTTCTTCGCTGCCTGACGCGACGACCAACGTCGCGTCTCCCGTCGCTAACTATGCTCCAAAGGAAACTGCTTCGCCGATCAGCTCCGCCGCAGTGTCGGAGTTTGTATTGCATCGCCAAGCCGTCACGAGGTTCGTACGTGATGCGCTACAAGCAGCCGTGGACAAGCAGAAGGAAAATGCAGACAAACGGGGTCGGAAGAACACGGCTGTCTTCCGACAAGGCGACAGAGTCCTGCTATCGACCGACGGTATTCAATCATCGGCCGTGACGAACTTAGGTGCAAACAAGCTCGCTCCGAGATTCATTGGCCCGTTCAAAGTTATGCAAGTCCATGGAGATGCCTACACGCTAGACATACCAACGGCGATGCGCCTACACCCGACGTTTTACGTCGGGCGCCTCAAGCCGTACCGTCCGGCGGATCTCCCCGATATACGTTCGCGCGATCGCGAACAGGCACGTACTACGACATCCCGACCCGACGCTGCTGATATGGGTTGGTCCAACGCCCATCTACACGCGCGATATCACGGTCAAGTACCGAGTTCGCTGAGATATCACCGATACCGCTCTCGCGTTCTCGCGAGCGCGAGCCGCTAGATACTGCACCTTTGGCGCACCGTTCGTTGTCCGCTGCGCTTCCGACATTGGCCGCCGATTCGGCTTCGGTGCCCGGCGCCCGGGGAGGCGTCGCCTCAGAGCCACCCGGCATCTCGACAATCGGTGAAACCGATGAAACCGACGAAACCGGCGACCCTCCAGAGCGATCCCTCTGAAGCGACCCTACGACCCCAAGGTCCGACCTTTCGCCGCGATGGTCCGCCCCCGCTTATTGATGCGTCGGGCGCTCGGCGCTGGATCGCCGAGCGTATCGTTGATCACGACACGCGTAGACGCCTTGAAACTGGTGCTCCAATGAAGAATAATCGGGCGCGCGCGACTGAGAAGCACTACCGGGTCCACTGGCTGGGATTTACGCCAGCGGAAGACATGTGGGAGCCGCGCAGTCGCCTAATGGATGATATCCCGGATGTAGTGCGCGATTTCGAGGCTTCGCTTGCGTTGTGATCGCTCGGCTGCGCGCTGCCGAGTGGCCTTGACGGCGGACCTGCGGTTCTACGGTTGTGTTCTTTGGTGTTTTATGCGTGTGCGCTACGGCACCGTAAGCGCAACTTAGAGAGGGGGTGATGTAATGGGCCTCACCCTAGTTACATAAGTAGGTAGCATTAGTTACAAAAGTAGGTACAAAGCACGCGGCTAGCGCGTGCTTGTGTCACTCTCTGATTGGCTGAAGAGTGTCACTTCAGCCAATCAGGAGCTGACCTGCATTTGAGTGGCTCACATGAGGCCAGGGCTCCGCCCTGGGCCTAACCTAAATCAGAGTTGAATTTGCCCCAAACATAAGACTTGAGTTCATTATATTGAGCTCTTAACCTATAGTGTACGCTAGTAACGGTTGCTCTCGCCCGTTATAGAAGGCGACCGCAAGACTGGACAGAGAGCTTGGAGCGCCTGCAAGTCAGGTGGATGTTATGCAGAGGATCACAAGGTTATGGCACGTCAAAAGCAAAGTCTTGAACGGGAGGGAAGACTTCCTCCGAGCATTCGCTGCTCAGACAGCACTGTCTCGGCTATCCTCCACTCAGCTCACCACGACCATACTTAAACCAAATATAAACATCCTTGCTTTGTTGAAGGGCCCAGTATTCCGGAACGGAGTAGTATTCTAAAACACGGTGCAATGAAATTCACGAAACCTGTGAAAAGAGGGGGTCATTTTACACACCCTTTGTGAAATCAGCTAAACGGCGCAAAATGCTTCCTTGTCGCGAATGGGTTAAATAGCGATGCACCACGCCTTAACCTATTAACGTTACTAAAGTAGGGTCCAGTTTTATGGAACCTGCGAAGGGTCGCTTTGTGTCAGACCGCGGGAGATTACAAATGGAGTTTTAGGTACGTTTTGCGACTGACGGCTTAGGCAGTTGCCCTGGCCTACACGTCCGTGACCTAAACGATTTAGCGGCTTTTGCTGTCAAATCCGGGTTGTGAGGTCCCGTAAGAAGTCCGTAAAGTATACGGTACACCACCCGCATGCACTGATTTCGACCTTTGATTTAAGGTAAATACGTGAAGCCATTACGACGCCTCAGCCGTCAGCCCTGCGCAGTGGTCGGAGTACCAGACGGTGGGCATTCACGTTCACAGGTACGACGTGGACTGCATGAGCGGCTAGGCGTTGACGACAAGTGTGCAGACGTAAAGGAGTGATGTGGAGGTGGCGTGCTAGAGCGCCTCTGACACTGGGCTGCGCGACTGGGTTGCTGAGAGGTGCTCAGCTGGGAGTGCAGATCGTGAGAATGGCGGTGGCTTCGCATGAAGGACTGTGTGCCTCTGCAGCGGTTGGGAGTGCGTGGTGGCTGGTGAGTTGCATTCGAGCAACTTGGGCTGGTTGAAGCTGGCTGGGGTCATATTAACACCGCGAATGATCAAGTCCCATGGCTAGAAGCTGGTGGACTCGGTGTCGTCTCAGGCCGTGGTGGCGGCGGTGTCGCACGTGGTGCGCACCATTCCAGACCTCGTTCTCTGGTGTTGGTAGTCATGTCACAGCCGGGGAGTGGTGGATATCACGGAGGGCGAGATGGCGTTGGTGGCGATAGGTGAATGGAGGTGTTTGGTAAGTCGCTTAACAGTCCGTCGCTGTGTTCAGGGTGCTGGCAGTGGATGTGGAAGTTGATCACATTGACGACAGGGCATGGCGATTGGCAGCAAATACGTCACTGTGGAAGAAAATGCTGGGGGCAACGTGGATGGGGTGCCGAACAAGACGTACGCGTGACGTGGAGATCGAGAGCAACTCATAATTACATGGAGGTACGAGAACAAGCTGATGGCAACGTCGTAGTCATTTGAATCTGTGAATGAGGTTCCTGCTTTTTACAGTGACATCTAACGGAGAATTCGTCTACTATTTCGTACATATGACGTATGAGGCTACCAAACTTCATGTGGGTATCGGCTGCCACTTCGCATCGGTCTATCTTTTGCGTCGTCGGCAACATACTGTGTTGTACTTCTAATTCCGTGGCGCCGCGATTGGCCTTCTGACCACCATCCAAAACGAAGTAATGAGGCAGTCCGAAGAGGAAGCCCTCAATCTGTTTTCGCGAGTATCCGACTTTCGAGACTTCATTACGAAGACCCGACCAGATCCGGACGTGATTGTCACGTTAAAGTTATTCTGCCTGTCGATCGAGCATCTTAACGGTTGTCGCGGGACTCGTTTCGCCGGGATCGACTCAATGAAACGTTGTATGTTCGGGTCGACGACTAATGCGGTATCCGCTAGGACATAAGTAACGGGACACTTTTTGAGGCCCGACAAAAATAGCATAGGAGACCAAGGCTCGATGCACTAAGACCAGATTCGTAAAGTGAAAGGAAAACGTAGTTTGCCCGTGCCGTTCAATTGACCGGATTAGGCGTGAAAGGCACCGAGTTTGGTTCGTGAAAAATCTGATTTTGCGAAGGCCACGGTTCCGGGACAGTATGAAATTATGTAGGTGTTTGTAGCAAAATCACAGGATGTACACTTCTTCAACCTCGATTTGGAGACCGGTTTAGCTCCCTTTCGCTTTTGATCGCTCAATTTGCTATGTCAAACCCCGATGAGTTAGTGATGCATCTCCCCTATCGATGTACCTACCTCGTCGTCGCTGTTCCGCGGTAGTTTGTAGTCAAAATGAAATGTTGTACAGGACTGTAAACATCACCATATGTGTATACGATCAACTCGGATATGCGACAGGTGTCGAATTGATCTTAGCTCAGTTAGTATGGAATTTTACATCATCTTGTACCCTGTCCAAATTTCTTTTTTGGAAGTTAGCAGGAATGTAGCCTGCATCGAAATAAGCTTCGATGTCTCCTGAATACGTTGATACCCTCCTGGGCCGTAGCCGAGAAAGGCAACGCAACGAAGTCGCAACGACAAAAACAGCAGCTTATTAGAGTTACTATCGGAAACCGTCTAAATATACACCATCTTTCTACCCGTCAAATACCGACTTTATTTGGGAGTAAGCAGGCTTCGCCTGAATGATAGTGAAGATCGATGACTTCTGAATGCGAGTTGCCCTCCCGGGTCGCAGACAAGAAATGAAACGCAACGAAATGTCGACGACAATTTTGTTTAACTTTACTATCGGAAAATGTGGTCCTGTATCCCTGACGTCCCGAAACCATGCCCGAACGGATAGATGACAGCATGCAGCTGGCGAACGAAGTGTACATCACGCAAACAACCGTGTGTAGCGACAGACCTGGGGTCAGTCGGCAAGCTGAACATGGTGTTTTATCCGGGAGCAGTTTATGTGTCAATCAAGTCGAGTTCGTTGGAATCTATGATGGCAGCGCCAAAGGCTGTGTCCAATACGATGTTGATTGCCTTACGAAGATTCGGCGAACCCCTCTCCATGATATTGAAGCGCCGAATTCTGAACTAGTCCAAGCATCAAGCGGTGGCGACGAGCAAGGTTGTTGTTGTTGCGACGGACGTCGCAGGCGACGACGTCCTGTTGGAGGTGGAAGGCAAGACAAATCGTTCGAAACGGTGACCACGCGCAGTAACGGCGGTGGCCAGCAACGCGAGTAAAGTGTTCGAAGCAGCAAACGACGGTGGTGGTGGAGCACATGCAGTGTCTGGTGGTGGTATTTGTGTAGAGCTAGCTATGAGATGTTGAAGTTGTAAGTAGGTCATTCATATTGTAAACTCACTCTCGAATATCGCAGCAACTATCGCCAAATCTTTTGGAGCCACTGGGATGGATAACGCGGTGGTGTTCACTGATTGGCGTGCCTGGAGGTGGAGCATCCGCATATGCAGACGTGGAGATTTAACGTTTGATGCATCGAGGCGAGTGCATTGCCATCAGCTTGGTTAAACCACTTCAAAAACTCTAAACCAAAACCGACAAACAGCCTTCACTTCATTATATAAACTTAATATAATAGCCTTCACTTCATTATATAAACTTAATATAAACTTAATATAATGAAGTGAAGGCTGTTTGTCGGTCACATCATAAAGAAAATGCATCACGATGCGTGGCTGGCCGGGTTCCCACATCCGTGTCATCCAAATTGCTACATTAGTTATCTTAGTCGTCTGAAAACCCGTCGATAGCTCCACCTCTAAAGCGGCTTGCTTACAGCTCTTTTTCAGCGTTATTATGGACATAAACACCATTAATATGATGGTAAGCGCCGCCGTTCGCACAAGGTTGCGGCAGAACGACAAGCGGTACGTTCGCTGCCCCGCTCGAGGGTGAATCCATAACAGAAGGCATTTCTGCTACTGTCGGAAGCTAAAGCTACTGTCTTCAACCCAACGCTTCCGAGGCTTCTCAAAATGTTTAGGTAACACCACAGGAGCCACATAAGCAGACCCCGACTGCGTGATATCACAGGGAACACGCGAAAGGGGCACCATGAATTGCTGGCTCTGCATCGGCCATTCTGGAGAAACTTTATCAACAGTAGTACTTGCTGCCGAGGCTCCTCTGGTTGCAGCACATGAGCTGCACGGTGACAAACGCGTCTGAGTACCCACAGCATCGGTTTCCACAGCACCCGGAATAGTCTGCACCAGCACGTAGAACACTAGAGACGGTGGCACCAAAGCCGTACTAGCAGCACCAGCAGCATACATACACGCCGTGGGTTTGGTTTGCAAAGGAACGTCAGCGACGTCAGCCAAATTCACAATTCATCGGCATAGATTGGCATGCATATCCTAGTTGCCAGCTCAGCGAGGTTGCTGGCTCGTGACACGGGACTCCGTCACGTCTGTACCAATGTTCACTTGAGTCGTCTTCTTGCGTGATCACCCACTTCTTTTACGCAGTCCAGGTGCTGAATCGGAGGAGAAGCTTCTTTGGTAGCTGCATTATGTTGTGCCAGGGATCGAGAACCTTGGCCATGACGCGACTCTTCAAGATTCTTGGATTTGGGCGGCCCCGTGTCTGCCTCGACCGCAGCTTTAGTCCTGGATGCTGTAGCGTTTTTGCCTTTCTTTTCCTTCGCGACCAGCCTGTAGCGCCCATGCTGCCAAGCGTTCTGGCGATCACGATAATCTTTGCAGAACCTGTGACGCTCGCCATTAGACTTAAACGCCCTATAATTTCTGCACTTGCTAGCGTATTGACATCGTAGCGGGTCGTGTTCTTGCGGGCGCCGCTCCCCTCGACGGGAACGCTGCTTCGGCATCTTGTATGCTGGACAGTAGCAAATACAGCATAGCACAACTTGAATGTCAGGCGCATGAAAGCCAATGTCTTGGAGGAAGCGCTCACCTCGCCGCGAAGCTCCACCCAGTGCGGCGCGAGCGAATGCCTCTGCTTTTATTTTACTGAAGTTCAACCTACCCAATAAACTATGAAGTTTAGGGGGCCGATGCGGAAAACCTTTTTTTATTTATTTTGTGGTGTTGCCCTTTCAACAACCCACCACGTTGGATGCTCGGCAGCTTTGCTGCATACTAGTTTTATTTCATATTATGTCAGAGGGGATTTAGTCATAATTACTTAGCTTTGTATACCACGCGTGCCAGTAGGACATCGGGAACCAACATTTCATTCCATTTGAGCGGGTATTCCAAGTCTGGGGATTACTAATGAGGGGTTCATCTGTATAGTATCCCGTTGAGGTAGCAGAGTTGTGAAGTCGTCCCCAGGGACTGACTCCCTGGCATCACTGATGCATTCATCCCTGATGCGGCATTAGTAGCGTTGGCACATAACCAGATGAACCCGGGTTATCACCTGAACAACCCGATTAACCTGTTTTTCAGCTGGCTATCACCATTGGTCAAGATTGGCCAGACCTGGCCACCGACAAATAAGGCTGCTGCACCCATCATATTATTTCTCCACCATCATTTGACCTCGAGTCGTCAACACGGGACCGCGTGTAGGAGTTCGAGCTCACGACCTGATGAAAAACCAGCGCATCTGCCATGTGTAAGCGCACTAACCGTATGATGCCTTGTTCTTCGTAGGTGTACGACGAGATCGATTCGCTGTCGACTTCCTCAACGCAATTCTCGAATTTTACAGCAAAATAAAGGTTTCTCGTGTTGGTGAATTTGAAGATCGCCATGGACGCCAAGGCAGCGCGGTTTTCACCTTCACCGCTAAATTCGAAACGAGAGCTCGTATTTCGTCCAAACTGCAGCGTATGCGCATTGCACTCTTTCCCTCGCTCACCCCCGACGCGCAGACACCGTTAGGCAGCCCAAAGTGGCCGCTACTAGGGAAACAATTGCTAAAACTTTGCTGGCTTCCGACCTGAGTGAGATTCACTAGGTTGTCACCTAGCTTAACCCGGTTATCACCATTCGGTCATAACCTGGTTACCAGATTGATGTGCTTAGGGCCTGTTTCATTTAGGATTAATTATGGAATAGCTCCAGCCTAGCGCTCCATATGAAACAGAATCTGTCTAGACAGAATAACGATGGAATAGTCAGTTTGGGAAAAGCGATAAAATGAAGTTTGGGAGGCAGCCAGAGTACCAGGCAACCCATCTATTCGTTGCAGCATCAACAACGACCTCTCAGCTGGTCTCTAGGGTCTGAAACCGGTACGAAGCACTCGCGACTCTTTCCCGCTTGGGACCATCGACACCAAGCACTTGCGGCTCTCTTTCTCCAGGGATCACTGAAGCCGGCATCTAGCTTCCGCTGCTCTCTCACTAGCTGATTCTCCGACACCAGTACCAGAGCCAGCCTCTGCCTTGCTCCAGCGATCAGCGACATCAGCACCAAGCGCCAGTATTTTCTCTTGCTGCTGGGACGGCGCGCTATCGTTCCTGGTGTGGAGATTCTCTCCATGTATAGGAACATGGTGTTCGGTTACTTGATATACGTCGCTGTGCGTGACATTGTTGCTGCTGCTGCTTGAAGCCCCCGTCGAAGTTCCAACCAGCTACACCGCGACGTGGACGTGTGCATTACGTGGAACTAAGCCAAAGCGAGGTCTCATCCTGTGGTGCGTTCGAAAATTGAAGGTTTTAATGATAAACTCGTAATGACGGCGTTGTGGCCGGCTATGACGTAATAGATACGAATACCAATAGCGAAACAAGCCAATACGAGGAAGCCACGGGGTAGGAACTGGCCCACACAAGAGGTTGTATACGATTATCTGACGTCATAAATTATATATTTCATGCTGACATGCCCCCAACATACCTGGCCGTACTCAAGTGTGTCACGTGAATGAAGTGTAGACTGAGGAGTTGCTGCAGCTGCGCTTCCAGAGTGAAGGTCTCTTTAACCGCTTCTTGACACAGCCGGAGAAGGCGGACAAAATTGCCAATTAGGATATATTATCGTCCATGTTAAGCACTGATCGGTCTGGGAAATCGTGCAAGAATCGAGTCAAAATTCTGACAGCACAGTACAAAGTAAGTATACATTTGAATTACTGTAATTATGGTGATTCACTAACTCAGCTTATCATGGGTTTACTGCTTGGCGTGATTATTAGAAATTGATAAAGGAATACAAACGAACCGGCAACAATAGATACAATGCGGTCGTTTACCCTCCGTACTAAGATACGTTACTCAAGTCACTCTCACCTTTCAGCGGGTTAAATGGTCGTGGAGTTGTAGATAGCGAGCGTCATCTCGACACTGTCTGCTCATCTGTTGCCGCCGACGCTGCCTTATGCTCCGCCGTAGACAGCGATGCATCGTAGCGTACTGGGTTTGGGCAAGACCGTGTCGAAGAAGACGGTTGTGAAGCAGCTGAGAGTGCGCACGGATTGGTAAGGAGTGACACTACGAGAACAGATGGGAGTGGTGCATCCTCGCACAGAAACGGCGGTCAATATTCTCTCTAGTGAAGGGATCTCCTGCTAAGCGGACCAAAAACCATAGCGAGCTGTCCATGCTGTCATCTTCGGTCACTACGCTAGTGCAGCACATTGTGGGAGCAAATCAAGGAGGATCGGGGGAGGGGCTGGTAGCTGTCAAGATGGAAATGACATTAGTTAACATCCTGGTTCCCAACGTTGTAAGATCCGACATACCTAAAATCTAATGTCGTAAGTAGCGACATTGGTGAGGCCTCTATAGAGTTTGGCTCGGATTTGGATTATCAATACTTTAATACTGGGATAGCAGTTTGCCTGAAAGGCGCTGCTGGACAGCCTAAATCAGGTTAATTAGGTGGTCCCGGTTACTGAAGCCAGTTACTGAAGCCGGTATCCTGTCAAATCAGATCCGTCACCGAAGGTCAGCTACCATCGACACTGGAGTTCGAGCAAACTGAGGACGATGCTATCACCGGCGTGCGCTATCACCAAAGGTGGACACGATGGCAGTTGCCTTCAGCGTAAACGCAGCGCCATGACGTCGATGACGTGCCATCAGCGGCCTCTCTGCATGAGGAGTGTCGGCCTCCATCAGCAAGGGTGGGCATGTCGCTCGCCATCAACGCAAGGGCAGGCATCATGAGGGACGGATTCTGATCAGGCTATGTCAGCGCTATGGCACCGCCGCACTGTGATGAACGGCACAAACACAGAACAGTTTCTGCGGAAACATGGAGAACAGCACAAGAGCGTGGCTGAATTTTCAGGATTCGGAAGGGCAAGACGGTTCTCCAAGTTCAGCTCGATAGGCTTCTAGGGAGAGGCGAAAAGAGCAGCAGCGACGGCGGCGTGCTCAGCAGCGTGAAGCTACGGCGCTAGGACATGCAGTAGACACTACTTCGGTAAGGCGGGATGCGCCTCAGCGACAGCGTCGTACCCGTCAGTGTGATCAGCGGTCATTGGCTGTCCCAACAAACACGGCAGCCGATCGTGCAAACGCTACTGCGGAGAGGAGGAATTTACAGCAACGGGGCCCAGCGCTCTGCAAAATGAGCGGGATACCCCGGTGAGCTCAAACAGTGGCAATGAAAGACGCAACGAACAGCGTCGAGAAAGATGTATGCAAGAATGCGAGGCGACGCTACAAGACCTGTTAGAACGACAACGGGCGCGCGCCGTAAGAAAAGTATGGATCGGTTGGAACACGACGATGAAGTATTACATGACTTGAGTAATCGCATACTTGACTCATCTTCACTCTCAGATGACGACATACGGTGGTTGTCATTAAGCAACGCTATTTGCTGGATCCGCGTCTTGCTCTTGCGTAATACTAATGTTGTTGAACGGATCCTAGATCATTGATATATGGAGACGAGCTAATTCGCGGAGAACACTGTGTGGAGACCCGCGAACGGATTTCGATGATGCTCGATGATTACTCTAAGGCATCCGACATAGCCTAATGTCAACGGGCTGTAGCAGGAACAACCTCCGAATCGACAAACATTTGGCCATGTGCGTCGTGCGGGCGCATCTTGCTTCAGATACCGTCCGAAAAGTGTTATTTTCCACGTTGGCAGATTTAAGAGATGCTTTTATCGGACACTGAACACGACGAATTGTTTGAAGACGTGCCAATCGTCGTTGTGAAGTCATACCGTCAGCTTTTGTTTGATGGTGATGATATTGGTCCGAGATCGCGAGAAAATCCCGCTGTGGAAGGCCTGCCATTCCGATCATCGTAAGAGCCAATTTAGTGTTGCTGCGGGGCATGACTATGGTCGGATAGGCCAGTTGCCTGCTCTCACTGAACCGGCTTTGTCGTGTATTTCACCTGCATGGTGTTATGGCTTGGAGCTGTCGCTTTCGGGTAAACACTCTACTGGTCACGCTATTTGCTTTCCAACGAATGGACCTTGCGAGGTGGCTCGTATTTTGCCTCAGGTAGATTCGACATGCATTCCTCGTGTAACATTTATTGGGCCTCTGGACACATGGCGAATTCAGCGGAAGCGCTTTCGTAAGTTGTATTCGATCCCACCAGACGACGTCTATCAGTGGCTGATGGTCCTGTCCAGTATCAACTTCATATTCCGTGAGGAAGGCATAGTGGTTGAAGATAACCAAAAGCGAAGGGATCTATTGCGTGGAATCGAAGTCACAATTGAAAATGGAACTCATGTTGCAGACTCGGCTGTGGTTAGTACTATCGATGAGCAGGGTGCGCTTGGGTGCCAAGGACGTGTCACGACGGGAGCCTCCACAGTGGATGCGGATAGGCCTAAGGTTGCCTCACTCGATGTTTTACTTCGGAGCTCAGCGGTTCTGTCCCAAGTGGAGCAAAGTGATTCAACCGTTGTGCACAAGATAGTTGACGCGATGGTTGCGGCCGTGAGGAGCGATGTTGTCCGCGGTCTTCTATACAGGATGCGCCGGTCGTTCCAATCAAATGTGGCCGCTCTCCGTTCGTGGAGTGGGTGGACAACGCGAAAATTCTAGCAAGCGTGTTTCCAAATTTTTGTTCCTAACGGGATCGGGACATTTGCCCGATGGGCCTCTCACGAAAATACGTAGATCACTTCATGCATTTTTGGGGTGGTCGTTTTGAAAAGTCAGTCGCTTTTACCGCGATGCTTTTCAACCAAATGCAGAGGCACGCCGCAATCCAAATAGCCCTCGCGTTGGTGCTACTCACGGAAAAGCCATGGAAAGTTTTGGAAAACTTATTATACACCGAAGTTCAACGGGCCTCAGAATTCGCAAAGACAAATCCATATTTTAGTGAAGCCGTTCGGATCAACGCAGGGCTTCTGAGATTGTTATCTCTGGTTGGCAAAGTGTTCATTTTTCATCGTTCGAGCGCGCCGCCACCCGACCCAAACTATGCGCCATGCGTTACCGATATGACATTGCATCCCATTGGGTCACCGTGACGCCACCAGAGCAAGACGACCTCGTACTTCACCGTATTGCAGAGCAACGAAACAAGGAGCCTGGAATGTTCCAGACATCATTTATGTGAAGCAGCACTGTCGCTTTACAGATTTATCTGTGTTGCTTCAGACAGATGCCAGATCTCGCTTAGCAGTATTGGGGGCATACCCCGCGCTGTCTGCACAAGCATCCGAGAGGCGAATGGAATCGTTAACAACGGACACCATGCGGTGCCGTAATGCTATTGAGGTTTGGGTAAGCAGGAACTATTTGGAAACGGCATGCGGCGTATACGGCCGGTTTTCAGCTGTTTAATGCTGTCATCGAACCGCAAGCTGACGGTCGATTGCACGCTCACATGACCGTATATTGTTCAGCGGTCAATCCCAGTCTGCTAATCCGAGTCGCATCGTGCCCTGAACTAATACCGAAAGCTCGTCAGTAGTTGGCAGCTATTTCTTGTACTACTACGGATACCGAAGCCCTTGAATGGTGCAGTGCATGGCGTGAGGCTCACGCAGGAAAAATGCCTCGTGCGTTTGACATTGAGATACCAGATGCAGAATCCGACTACGAGGGATTTATCGGGGCTGCTGAGAAAACGGTAATTTCAACAAATATACATTCGCACTCGGCGACGTGCCGTAAAGGGATTCGAGGACGACAAATATGTAGGTTGACTAGACCGGCAGGTATTCACGAAGATGATACTCGGCCCCTCTGTATTCAATTCTAATCGCCAAGTGTTTTGGGCAAGCGCCAACGTGCTTAAATGTCTGTGAAGAATCTGAGTGGTTCTATTGCTGACTGCATCGATCAAAAGCAAACGTACGCGCACAGGAACGTTATTCGGAGATCACACGAACGGAGCGATTGTATGGGAGTAACACCGAGCAGAGCGTGACGCTATGTTTGTTGAAACCAATCTGAGTCTAGTGTAGTTTAGTAAGTTTGGAGCGATGTGGTCCACCCGAGATATGAATTTACTCGGGTGGCGGATTAACTTAGCTGAGCATCTACTATGACTCAGTTATGTCCGGCTGACCAGAAGTAGCCAGCCAGCCAAGTCGTTACATTGGAGCTCGGCGAAGGGTCGTTGAGATCTAAAACGACCTCATTTCATCAGATATTTGTATAGAAGATTAGGAAATCATTAGGAGGAGTCCCTTCGGACTCCCAGCAGATAAAAGATAACAGAGCAGAATTTTTTAAGTCCAAGACAAGTGTACAGTGTCCGGCAAGTCCCTGCATGGGCTGGATTATGCCTGCCGTCGACACCCGAGAGGCATAGCTTGTAGGGGTTGACAGGTAGCGCCAAGAGATCAAGGTCGGCCCGGGAAAGGGCGTGTCTCGCTTCGTGCGTTCAACAAGTCTCGCTGACTCAGCGAGCCGGTACGCCGGATAGCCCGGGTGCTGTGACACTTCTAGCCGAAAAGCCTTTGCTCTCGGTGACCCGTAAAAGCGCTTGCGCGCCGTCGTCCGTTCTTTGGCGGAGGGCACGGGGTTTTCCGGAAGTCAGCTAGTTCAGCTGGCTCCGACGTTTGACAGGTTTGATTGCCTAGTCTCAGCGACTGCGAGACACTACTGTCCCGGCTGGGCCGAACCGCTGGGTGCAACTCCGCGGCGTGCCAACAAACGCCGACCTCGACTCGGCGATTGTTGTGTTTGTTGCTACTGGGATATCCATATCTGACGATTTGTGTGTTCTGCAAGGTGCCGCGACCCGGGAACAGTGTGTGCTTGTTTTCGCAGGTGCCAAGTTAATCAAGTTTCAAGTAGCAAATGAGCAATGATGGTCAAGAGATCGGCTTCGTCGAGTGGAGGAAGCCCAGCTACGGCTGGAGGTTCACCTCTCGCGAGGTCGGACTCGAAGAGTCAGCGGGACGCCAATATGACGATGGAGGTGGACCGCAATATCCAGCTCGACGGGAAAGACGCCCAAGACCAAGGAAGTGAAGGAGATGATGAAGAGAAGGAGGACTTCACTGATGTGAAGTCGACCGCTGATTTGGGCACGAAGTGGAGAGATTGCAACTGCAGGTGGGACGCATGGGAAGCCCGCGTCCCGTCGAGCGCAACCTGGCCGCTGAACTCAGCGAAGACGTGGACGATAGAGATCAAGGCGCTGCTCACGGCGAACGTCTACCCCTAGTTCCAAGAGTGACGAGGAACGCCGACGCGCCGAGCGCGAACAAAGTTTTGGCTCGACTCGGCGAAGCTATGAGGACGCAATCTGAGTGGATGATGATGTTCGCGTCGGTGGCGATGGCGCAAGCCAAATGGCTCACGCTAGGCCCCGAGCTGACTCAGGCGGTGAACAGCGTCAGCATCAACCAGCCCGTCGAAGACACAGTGTAACTGTTGAGAGCGATGGGTTATCGGTGCAATAGCCTACCCAACAGCCTGACCTTGGGTGACTGGGACGACAGCCGAGCCGGATCTGAGCTTACAAAGTGAAAAGGTAAGCTGAGATCAGATTTCGGTCTGAAAAGGGCCCCTGGAAGTTTCCAGACCATCGCTCGGCGAGTAGCAGAACCCCAGGAGTATCTGGAAGAAGATCCAAGTCGGATCCCACTTCCGGAAACTCCGAACACCAAACGCCAGGGTTCAGGTCAACTGAAGGCACCCCGTACTTCGAAGACTCTAATATGAGAACCCCCAAGAATGCTGGGTCCGGAAACAGTCGCTATGTCTACCTTTACGATGACGCTGACGAAGCTGAGCTCGGCGATGATGAATATGGGGAGCCTGACCAGGGGGTGATTACGAGGAGTCAGTCAGGGACCAAATCCGCCATCTCAGCTATGACGAAGCTGAGAGTGGCGGCCCTCAGTACTTGGAGTTACGTATCCACGCTTCGCTCAGCAAGATAGTCGAGTTCGAGGGTAAACGTTACCACTCGGACACCTCTCTACAGTGGCTGAAGCGTTTCATCTACGTGGTGAAAGGGACCCGAATGCCTCAGAATTTATGGTGCGAGCCTACTCACTCTGTCTTGGACGAGCAACGAAAAGCTGGTATCGCCAACTGCCGAAATAGACTCAACAGAGGTGAAAACTACTCAGCGAAGCCTTCCTGGAGTATTACTGCTCGCAATTCGACCAGTCAGCGCGTACCCGCTACTACTCAGCCAAGCGCAAAGATAATGAACCCATCTGTGATTTCCTTGTCCGACTCAACGAATATGCTCAAACCGCCCAAATCCAATATGAGAAGGGCGGCGCAGAGGCAGCCGACCACTTGGAGCAGTTCCTACTCAACTGCGGAGATGATGAAGTTATGGATCATTTGCATCCGGTCCAACTCACCGACATTCAATCGCCCCTATACCCCAAGTTTGACGATCGATTTGCACCCTGGAGTGTCAAAAAAACGCGTGGAACATATAATCAACAGAAAGCTACTTGGCGAGAAGCGGAAGAAACAGTGTGATCGGTCCGTCGGTGGTAAAGTAAAGGATAACCGACGCAGTACTGCCGCACGTCAGCGTGACCGACGCCGAGATGACCGTCGAGAAGATCATTGTCTAGCGACAAGCGCGATCGTGATCGTCAACTTGCAGCAGCCACCTGTCAGTCGACGATCTGTACACTGGTACAGAACAGCACCACTCAAGCCGTCGGCATGACTCGACAAGAAAGTGCTTACAGTCAAGATGAAGAGTGCGACTCAGACGACAGTGATGACCACCTAGACATCGGAACAGCTACTGATCGTCCACAAGGCTCTATGTACCGTGGGAACTCGGCGGGCAGGTCGTCAAACTCAGCTGGCCGGTAATCTAACTCGGCTGGTTGGTCTCCAAACTCCACGGACCGACAGGATAGCCGCTATCGCCAAGACGACTCACATGAGCGTCCACGCTATGGACCTTGCGCTGCGTGCGGTAGTGAGGGTCATTCAGCTCACTACTGCCGCAAAAGGTGCAAGTTCTGCAAACAGGTGCATGACGTCGGACGCTGCGAACTCTTCCACCGCTTTGAGAAGCTAATGAATTTCGTTCGTACGACTGTTGACAAGTCAGATGTTCCTGCAGAATTCCAAGACATTTACGAGCCGAAGGATTTAAACTCGGTGGCCCGCCATCTCTGACTGGGTTGGACAACAACGGGCTGCCACAGTCGGCTGAACTTGCAGTCGAAGCGAATTATTTGTTCGCTTTTGTAAGTGAAGCTCAACGGCCCGAGAGACGGAGTGAGTGGAACGACGGTAATGAATGTGAAAGTGATGGAGGTAGAGAGCCTGACGATTCAGAGAAGGGGTCAATGGGCGGTAGAGAGTGCGAGAGTTAACCCTCGGGAGCCTGGAAAGGACAAAAGGCGCTCCAAGATTGTGAAGTTGCGCCCAGGAGAGCGTATAGGCTGGTGGTCAGCACAAAATTCGACCGCCGAATCCGCATGCGTGCCTTAGTGATGGGTACTGTGAATGACGAGTGGACGAGATATTGTTGGACACTGGGGCAAATGTCTGGGCTGTTAGCCTGTCATTTGCTCGACGACTGCGATTGAAGCGTTATGCGAGCAAGGACATGCAGATCGACAAAATACAATGTACAAGCAAAGATAAAGTGCCGACTACGTCAAGAGTAATGGTGGAAGTGACCCTCGGCTGGCAAGTGGTCTACGAATTTGAAGTATGGATTATGCCACATCATGCCGGTGTCGATTTGATATTTTCTCAGCTCCAAGAGAGCTGAGAGCACTACAGGTTCGCGGCGATAGAAATGACTTAGAAACTCTAAAAGCTTCGTTTCTAGTGTTTTTATTGGTTTGAAACAAACAGTTGCAAATTCGTCACTTGTACTTTGTATTGGACCGTGCTAGATAGGGGACGGCCTCACTCTAAATTTGCAAAAACGCACTATAGGTCACTTCAACAGGGCACCTCGTTTAGTTCCCAAAAGCATCCCGCCTTAACCACGAGTACTTCTTCAGCAAACCACGGTACTACGCTCGCTTTCCTCGTTGAAGTAAATTATTGTCATACTTACATGCTTGCGACTTCTCGTGCACTCAACCTCTCTGAAAAGTCGCGGTGCGTATCGGTTCAGAAACTGCGCGCGAAGGGTCACCTCGCGTATATTTTATCGCTACAAAAGCGGCTCAGTAAGTATCGACAAGGCCCCGAGGGGCCAATCATCGTGCTGGATTTTCTAAAAAGACTAAATATGGGATGTATCGGCTTGAATTCGGTACATATTGTTGCATTTAGTGGCTGCAGTATTATCGTAGTTTTTGTATGACTGACCGCTGACTTGGCTTCAGTATTACTTGAATCTAGCGATAGAAATACCCCCGCTTATGACGTGTGATTGCCTCCAATTTTGGATCATAGTAGCACCTCATTTTGTCCATTTTCGCAGGTGCGGCGACATTTCGGTGAGGTCAATCGCACTTTGATGGTCGTAACGGTGTTTTAAACGTCATATTTCTAACGAACTGCGAGCAGGCACAGGAGCGCAATGAAGTAGATCCTGTAGGTGCAGCCGAAGGCGTCCGTGAAGTGGCATCCAGCGTCCCAGCACCATGAACACGCACGGCATCAGCAGACACAAGGCCACCCTTCAGAACCGGCTGCTGGAGCTCGAGTACGAGCGCAAGCGGCTGCACACGAAGCTCAAGGTCGCCAAGGCGCTGCAGAGCAGCGTGATCTAGGAGCACATGACTCTGGAGTGCAGGTGCAGGAGCTGAAGTAGCACCCCGTGGACGCGGAGCAGATTGTGCAGGAGAACGAGTTACTGAGGGAGCAGAAGCTGAAGGAGCAGGTTGCAAATGAACGGGACAAAGTGCTGCTCACCACGCAGGACGCGATCGCCATGGTGGTGGACGATGTGAACCAGAGAGAGAAGGTGCTGTAGCAGCAGTATCTGCTGAATAACGCGCTGGTGACACACTCTGGCAAGGAGTTAGCGTTCGACCGGGCCTTCGATCCACAGAGTACGCAGGCGGACGTGTATGCGCAGCTCGAGCCGATGGATGTCTTTTACTGACGGATTCAATACCAGCATCACGGCGTACGGACAGACAGGTTCGGGTAAAAAAACATCGTGGTGGGCAACAATGAAGGAGAGCTGGAACACCGTGCTGATGGCCTTCGGTGCATGCCAACGCCGGTATGGTTCCGCGCGCACTGCAGCAAGTCTTTGCTATCGTGAAAATGGCTTACTCGGACTCGAGAACGCTACTGTTTCCGAGCCACACAACAAAAGGCGAAAATGACAAAGTGCGGTCAGTGTTGTGTCTAAGCGTCAATACCGAACTTTACGGTTGCATTAAAAAAACGAGGTGGGTATTATTAATGTTATGACTGTTATTGATAGGCCAGCAGGTTGTAGCTCGTCTACAATGCACACGAGTTCTCCTTCACTTTTATTTTGGCCCCCCATTCGTGCCGCCACTAATCCCTCGACAACGTCATGTCCGCAACTTCAACAGGCGTCTGGATTGCTCTTTTAGGCAGTTGCGACTCAATAGAGAGCTGTCGGTCCGCGATAACTGGCAATGAACGTGCCATTGGCAGTGGACTCCTCGAGCTACATCGAAGAGGAGGTGGGTTTTCGCAACGGATCCCCGTGCATGACGAGGTGGAGGTTTTGAACTCTACGAAGTCGAGCGAATCTACGCTAACCGATGGGTGAATACCCGCGTTTTCTACCTCGTCAAGTGGGTGGACTATGAAGAGCTGACGTGGGAACGTTCAAGAAACATCCCGTGGCTGTTGAAAACACGGAATGTCTCTTGAAGGTTGAAGACAACCTTCGAGCGAATTATTTAGGCCTATTATATCAGTCAACGAGATGAGGGCGCACGCGGCGTCGACAAACGCTGCCAACCAGGCGAAGTGCTTGACTACAGGCTTAAGTTCAAATAATAAATATTGTGCATTTCGGCCAAGTTTGACGATTATGGGCTATTGGCCCAATAGGGGTGTCAGAGTTGCAAAAAAATGGGTTCAAATTCCCATGGGATTTCGAGGCAAAACCCTATGGGATTTCGGACCGAAATAGCATGGAGTTTGACTCGTGAGTGAAGGGGTGTCAGAATTGCCAGCGAAATCGTATATGTGATTTAGCTTGGTAAATAGAGCATACTCCCGCTCGCGGCGAAGACTGCGCGCCTGCTTTAGCTGCTGACAAGCAGAGAGGTGGCCAAGGTGACGCCGCAGCAACTGACCTGCAGTGCCGAGCAACAGCGGAGCTGCTACGCGTGCCATAGAGAGTAAAAATAATGCATAAAGTAGAAATCTTAGACGCACACGTCCAATTTATTATGTATGTTGCTACGCTGCTGCTCTCTGGTGCACATCCTTGCAATCAATAATATGTAGCAGGTACAAAGCACCCCGTCAACCCGATCAGGGCACACACTGCAAACGCACATGCATCGCCCACTTCCATCGCTCGTACCGGAGAGCCCCAGTTCGACGTGAGATAAGCTATGAGTGCTTACTCACGTCGAACTGGGGCTGTCCGTCGGCAGCAGACCTCGCTGGACGACTCGCTTGGCGCACTCGAGTCATCCAGCGAGTTTTGCAACCGGAGGTGTCCACCGTAGCGCCCTTAACGCGCCGGCATCCGCGGTGCCCTTGTCAAAGGACATATCTGGGATTTACACACGAAATCACACTTTCCAAATCACTCACCTCCGGAGGTAGGTGATTTGGCAGGTGTGCTATTTCGGTCCGAACTCCCATGGGGTTTTGCCTCGAAATCCCATGGGATTTTGAACCCATTTTTTGCAACTCTGACACCCCTAATCGCTCAATACAAACTCAAGTCATTTGGCAATCGCCGGTTATCATAGAAAGTGAAGACCCAGTCCACATCGTACTTAAACGAATATCTATGTCTTTTTATGGCTTGGGCGATTGCCTGGCGATTCGACTCCGGCGATTCAACCAATCGCCAATGCAGTTTCAAGTAGAACCTGCAATCCTGCTTCAGTAGATATGTATGTGGTGTGGCTCGGAAACAGATCAGTATTTATTTACTGATCCATGGAAATTCCTCACGATTTGGTGCTTAATGTGAGTTCGGTGAAACGATTTGACACTTATGTCAAAATCGTGTTTTTAAGGCTTAGAGTATGAAACACAACTCAAAGAAGTGTGCAGTACAGTATGTTGTTCCAGTCATAACAAATTTAAAAAAATTATTGCACTTTTAAATTTCTATTTTTTGTAATGGACATCTCGACCACTTCTCCTTGACATTTTGGGACAAGCTAGGGCTTAAAATGACCGCAAGACATCGAAGTATCACGTGGTATGCTGGTTTCAAAACTAATAATGTCGTTTGCAACCTTTTTTACCTCTATTTTGTAGTGATAAAACAGACCAGATCAGCTTGCAAAAGCGACTTTTCGCTATTTCAGGGCGCGTCTATTTTAGGTCCTAAATGACACAATCACCAACTTAAATCCACACTCGTCAAATTGCATATGCATTTGCAGAGGTCATCACTCCGAGGTCCAACAGTCTCCAAACCCCCAGGTGAGATGGCATGTGCGCGGGCGCAACTCGTTTGCCGTTCATACTAATGACACCACTTCTGTTTGTGCCACCGCGTGCACCAGGATTCACCACCACGTCCTCCAGCCGCCTCAGCGAGCAGCAGTTGTCTTCCATTTTCCTCGTGCTGCGTGGTAAGTCACTGGGCGGCATGCTGCCATTTTTCTCGGCGCCGCTATACAAGTGGCTCTAACTCATTCAATATTGCCTTCTTTGGTCTGAAGATTGGTATTTAGCAGGCGTGCAGTGTACGAAAGAGGTTCCAACGCAGCGAGCAGCAGTTAGCTTCACTCTTCTCGAGTTGCGTGGTACGACACGAGGCGGCATGCTGCCATTTTTGCTCGGCGCCGCTATACAAGTGGCTTTAACTCGTTCAATATGGTATTTAGCAGGTGTACAGTGTAATAAGGAGGGCAGGTACTACAGTGACGACATACCATCGAGGTTTGATGTCTGTCGTTGAAGGCATACCGTCAGATCGAGTGCTCAGAGGAACTGTCACTGCCCGAAAGGGTGACATTGAGAGGAAACCACGTGGTGGCAACGCAAAAACTTTCTCATTCAAGCTGGAGGAGCGTTTCACCGTGCTGCGCGCCAAAATTGTGGGCACATTAGAGGAGCCCCCTTTTCAGATCTCGTGCTGAACGATGAACGCATCTTCTTCAAGGCCAGTAAGGGCGCGTCTCAAAGTCAATATGAGGAGATGACCGATGAGAATTTCGAGAGGCTTTTGGTGCAGCGAATGAAACGAGTCTCTAAGAAAGAGCGCGAGGCGTGGGAGAATGACGTCTTTAGTTATTTGCGGTTCGAGTTCTTTGTGTATTGCCGCGAGAAGGCAAAAGCAATGCCAACAATACATCGGGCAACGGCTTCTCGAATTCGCAGTGCAACTGCAGCGGTGCAGCGGTATCAAGAAGAAAGCGGTGTGTCGCTGGGTCCAATCACACTGAATCATGTTGTGACTACCCACCCCCGGCAGCCAGATAACACTGAGCTCACAATCCCAGACGACAACACTACCCGTCAGGCTATAGCCTCGGATGAAGCAGCGACGCGGTTGAGCGCCGGGGTAGACAGCGACGCTGTTCAACGATTTCCGTCAATCCGATTAGAGCTGAACGGCACCTGGAACGACTTTCGCGTTGATGTTGGAACCTTGCGTCGAGCACTTGGCCTACCGATGCATGACATATTTCAGCAGGGAATTTTCCACGGGTTCGTTCCTGTGGCAACTCCTGACGAAGATATAGAAGACATAGATCACATTCAAGACGAAAGCAACGAGGCTGCAGACATTTAGGCTTAACTACGCTACTGGTTGCCAATGACATTAAATGATGAGCTCCTCAAAGCTGAATCATCATATCCACAGTGACGATAAACTCCACGTAACCCATTATCTCTTGCTCTTGTGCATTCTTTCATCGCTACAGCTAGAACCTCATCAGGGTAGAGCGGGAAAACAAGATTCGCGTAGCGTTGAATCCACTTCTTTAATGAGCCAAAGCACAGTTCAATCGGGTTGAGCTCTGGGCAGTAAGGTGGTAAAAATAGTAGACGTGCCCCAGTCTGGTGAATCACGGACTCCAGCTCCTTGTACATGTGTATCTTCGCGTCGTCCATGATGACGATAGAGTTGGGTAATGGCCAGGGATTTAGACAGGGGACGACATGCTTAACAAAAGCATTGTGAAACGATGTCCTCGTGAACGTTCCTTCAGTTGTCTCCCATGCAACGAATCCTCGGTGGTCAACTGCAGCGAAGATTGATCGACGTTTCCCGCGTGAAAACGGCAGCCGAACAACACACCTAGTATTTCGACGTGACCACCCATAACGGCGGTACGCGTGGCGTCCATCCTTTGATGTCTCGTCAACGAAGATTAACTGTTCAGGGTAGGAGTATATTGCAGCGAGTTTTGTCTTGTAGTTCGCAACCTGGTACCAAGAAGGGAGCGAAAATTAGCACTTCTGCAACGTCAACCATATAAAATAAAACACAAACCTCTGGCGGGACGCTCTCTGGCTGCTCGCGTTATCACTTTTCTCGTTAAGCCTAAATCGAAGTGAAGCGCTCGACAAATCGTTGGTAGTGACACATTCGTCACGTAGGGGTAGTTTTCTCTTAGATAATCTTGTAGTTCTTCCAGATAAAATGTCGGATGTCCCTTGACGTAGATGAGAACTGCTGTCAGCACCTCACTTGGCCATCGTGCCGTTTTCGTAGCGGGTCTGTCTTCCTCTACATCCCCGTCTTTAAGAACAATTTGTACCAGCCGAAAATAGTCCGTGGCTTCGGACCGAAAATATCGCTAATAAAGCCAACATCAATGCCGTACACGTGCATGAGTGATACAGCACGCCAGCGATAGTCTCTCGAATATGTCATGGTGCCCTTCTTGTGCTTGAAATCCGGAAATGCGGTCTCGTCAGTGCAATTCCGAGATCAATGGTGGTAATTTAAGGCTGGCTACAGTATTTCTCTGTTTTAGTCCACACAAAACAGACTTTTAATCTGTTAAATTGATCATAACTCAGACTTGCTACAACAGACATTTATTAGCCCGTAATGCAAAAATATCTGAAAAGCACAATAAATGTAGATAAATCGCATTTTATTTCACAGGGTCTCATAATATGACGTTTGAGTTTCGCGGCGACTTATCGAGAACTTGTTTTTACGCGGCACCCAGGTTTACCACCACGGACAGGTGGACAACGATTTACTCATCCGCCTCTACGGCTCAGGAGCTATCGTCGTCAACCTCGCCTTTGCTTTCCAACGACACCACGTTAGCTTTCGAATGCATTAATCCCTTTTGGATATGTATGTACCAGCACCTTGCATTGTGTCCGCAGTTAATCAATAAAGCAACTGGAAAATTTACTTAGCTCGTGGCTCGGACCGTCGTCTGGAGGTGCACGAGATGCAGAACCAGTAGGCGGTGAAGCGCAGAGTCAGGAAAGGCAAGCCAGGTCTGCTGTGCTGTATCTCCCATGCGCTCCTGCCACCAGCTGATGGGCGCTGGATAACATTTCGCGCACATCTTTCCGTCTCCAGGCGTCACGACTGACTCGACTGTCATGGCGCCGGTCTCAACAGGAGCAGCGCGAATGGTCTGGCTGGTCATTCCCCAATTTCCTTGCGAGCGAGGAAATTACTTTGCACTGCCTTCGGTGCTTCCAGGTCGCACACTCTAGAGCGACAGCATGGTGTACACGCCCCGCAACATCCTCCTCCCGGTCGCTTTAGCCCTTGTGGTCATGCAGACGCAGCGGGTCTCGGCTACATCGCTGTTCTACGACCCGTACACGTCGTCCGGCACGACTAATGTAATCAGCACTAAGTTCCCGGCCCGTGGTGCCGAGGTGACCGACGAGGACTGCGCCATCACGGTTGAGGTGGACCCCACACTACCCAACATCACCACCATCTCGACGGTGACGGTGACGTACACAGAGTACCTGGCTAACACCACCACAGCCCCCACGGAGGCCGTCTCCACCAAGGTGGGCACGGCCGTCCTGTCGAAGAGCACCCCTTCGGCCGACGAGAACCAGGATGCCTACACCACGGTGACCACCACGACCTCGTCGTCTACCACAACGACAGCGACCACCACGACCTCGTCTTCTGCGACTACGAAAGCGACCACCACCACCTCAACTTCTGCCACCATGACTGCTACCGCGTCGGGTAAGATCGGCACGACGGTGTCACCTTCGTCGACCACCGGGTCGGCTTCGACAACCAGCACAGCTCTGACGACCACCACCGCTACCCCGTCGGAGATCACCACGACCACTTCGGCTCCTGCCACGACGACGGCTGCTCCTTCGGTCAAGACGGGTGTCACCACTACGGCCCCATCGACTGGCTCAGCTGTGGAGGGCGCCTCGGACTCGGAGGATCCCAACTGCGCTACTGGCTGGGAGACGACGTCGCGCAAGCTGCGCGACAGCGCCTTGACTGGCCGCAAGCTGCAGGAGAAAATCGAAAAGAAGCGTCAGCTCGAGTCTAACTCAAACACGGACATCGCGAAGCTCGAGGCCTACTTTGGCACCTCGATGGTGACGACCCTGTCGGAGCTGCCCACCGTGGCTGTGCACACCCCATCGCCGTGGCCGGGTCCGTACTGGCCCACGTACCAGGACAGCATCAACGTGGAGTGGAATGAAGGCCAGCCTAGCCCCGCTGAGAAGTACGCGACGGCCTTTGATCTGGACGTGGACGACTTCATGGACAAGGTGTCAGCCGACAACGGTATCGACTCGATGAGCAGCCACACCACTTGTACCTCGGACATGGACTGCTCGTCCCTGACGGACGAAAGCTCGTGCGCCATCCGCGCCGGAAAGAGCTCCGGCTACTGCATCCCGACGTGGTACGGCATCTGCCACGCCTGGACGCCTGCTTCCATGCTTGAGGACGAGCCCAACTGCGCCGTGACGTACAACGGCGTGACCTTCCAGCCCATGGACCTGAAGGCTCTGCTTTCAGACATCTACGACGGTGCCACCGTGTCCACCGTGTTCACGGGCACACGTTACAACGGCGGCACCGACTCGACTGATGAATATGGTCGTCATTCGAGCGACGCCTACCGTGACTTGAACCCTGCCTACTTCCACATTGCTGCTGCCAACCTGCTCGGCAACCTGAACGCCACGTTCATTGCCGATGTCACCGCCGGCTCGGAGGTGTGGAACCAGCCCGTGCGTGGTTTCCAAGTGTACGAGCAGACCGAGATGACGCTCGAGGACGCTGCTTCGACCTTCTACGGTCTCGAGTCGTACCCCTACAACTCTGCTGCCACGAGCATCGTGTATGTGAAGGCCCGTCTCTCGTGGATTTTCGAGACTTACACGGATGGTGGTCTCGTGTCCTCGGGTGAGGTGGACTCATACACGACTGGAGCTTACTACTACTACCTGCTTGAGATGGATGACGATGGAAACATCATCGGCGGTGAGTGGGTCTACGATTCGGACGATGACCACCCGGACTTCTTGTGGTTCCCCAAGCCAAGCCCTCGACCGACACTGTGACTAGCATTGGTCTAAGCTACGCTGATGTGACCATGCTTCTTGAGAAGTCGGTGGCTTGCGAGGACTTTTCGTCAGATTCGTCCGATTTGACTTCGTCCACGGCCTTGAGCGGGTCGGAGGGTGTCGCCACGACTATGCCTGCCACCATCTTTAGTTCGGCTTCCTCCACTCCCGACAACTTCGCTGAGTTTACGGAGGCTCCCAGTGAGACCCCTGATGCTACCGACGACGACACTGGTTCATCGACGGTGACTCCTGACTCGACTACGGCTACCACTTGGGGATACAACGACCAGGGCGACGATAGCAGCGAGCAACCCGGCTACAACTCGTTCTTCAACTGGTGGTAAACTACAGGACTCCTATTGAGGTATCCAGGTAGTTGAGACGGAGAGAGTAAGAGAGTGGAAAGTGAGATAGAATCACTTACGGATGATAGGCGATAGAGCGGCCTGGCAGCTTTAGATGTCCATCAAGACCAAAACCAATGTGTACCTGGTATTTACTTGTATTTCGAGTTATGATGTCGGTCTGCGGGTAGAGAGAGACGACGCCATCCACTGCGAAGATGACACGAGTGCAGTCTCATCAATGGGGTCGGTATCTGCATCATTTTGGTTGTCGACTTCGGAGTCGTTTATGCTGCTTTCCTTCTTCCGAAATATGGCGACTCTGTTATTTTCAAGCTGATGATGGAGTTCTGACCAGGCCAATTTGGCCTGAGGGCATTCCTGCTGATTCGTGTCCAGCGTTTGAGTTTGGGCCTTGGCCTGGAAGCCTAAAAGGATCTCGTGGCGTCGAACATTGCGTTGAAAGAGAGCTTCGAGTTGCTCTCCGTCTAGACTCACATCCAAGTCATCATCGCTGTCGCTGAAGTTAGCATCGTCCGTGCCTAGCGATTCCAGGTGCCATTTCCCAGCTTCCTTGGCAGGCAAAACATTTGGCAATTGTAAATATCGATGGCTACTTGCAGCAGCTCGGCGGCTACGTGTCGGCGAAGAGGTCGACAACTGATGACTAGACTTTCGTAAAGAGAAGCTCTTCTCATGACAAATTCGTGCATCTCGTCGTCGTCCTCTTTGTCAGAGTCGGTATCTTTAAGGGTTTCGAGTCTTAATCTAGAGGGGAACGACACAATACTCTTGGAGACGGAACGAAAATTGTTGTGTCGGGTGATCGGGGAGCGTGGCAGTTTGGCTTGAGGGCTCTTTTGAACAGGTCGAGCCTCCACTTTGATTGACTCGCTGCGTTCATCAACAGTGCCAGGTTTTAGGTTTATGTCATCGCTTCGAGCTAATTCATTGTCAAGTTTTCCCGCTTGTCCGTCGAAATAGACAAACTTGCTCTCGCCGAGCAACGATATCATACTGGAATCAATAGCTGATTCGGTTTGGAGTTGTTGTTTGTGATGAGGAGATACTTCACGTGGTATTTGCACCAGTTCGCGGTCAGGCGAAGCTCGAATCGAGAGATTAAGTGAGTTTTTCACGCCTGGATAACGGCGAGGAGAGCGCTTAGGCGATTCTTCCTGATGATGTTTCCGTTGGAATGACGCTAGCTCTTGTCGATGAAGTTGCTCGCGATATGCAAGCTCTCCTCGCAGTTCGTTGCGCAGTTTTTCTAAATCCATTAATGTGGGAATAGTTCTGCTTTCAGTTCGCATCGGTGACGTCTGCTGCTGATGTTGCATTCGTGCTTGAGCCTGTTGAAGCTGGTCCACGAGTTGTTTCTGCCGTTGGAGCTCCTCCCGCATGTTGTTGTATTGGTGACGCAGCTCAGACGGATCAACTAAGTGGCCTATATCGTCATTGCCATGTTTAGAGCCTGATGGAAAATGTTGCGGACTTCCTCTAACTGGCGACGCATTTTGGTGTGGATGTCCGTAGTAGTTAGGATGGTTCACTGGGCCTCGCTGGGGTGACTGCTGTGGTGGGTCTTCGAACAGATGAGCACGGGAATTTGTGAACGGGTTTTTGAGTCGGTTAGGCGATGGTGCGGCTCCAAACATTTCTGGTTGCAGTAGTTGCTGAAATTGCTGCTGCTGTTGAGAGGGCTGAGCAAACTGAGGCCGATGGAGCGGGACCTGGTTGATTTGAGAGTGTAGCTTTTGTTGCTGCTGAACTTTGGCCTGGTAGTTCGCCGCAGCTACTGCCGCAGCAGCTTGGTCGGCTTTTTGCTGTTCGATTTCGGCTTTCCGACGTTTTTCATCTGCTAAGCGCTCCTGCTCAGCACGTTGTTGACGTTGTTCTTCCTCGTAGCGCTCCATTTCTCGTCGGTCTTCTTCTTCCTGGAGCCGTTTAGCTTCGAGCTTCTGTTGCCGCTTCTCCTCGATTTGTCTCTCCAACGCAAGCTGCATTTCCTGTTGCTGCTGTAATTTCCGCCGGAATCTCTCTGCTTCTTCCGAGTCGCCTCGACCACCATCATGAATATCTGTTCGCTGCCGTCGACCTCCATTCTGGACATTGGTATATCGAGATTGATCCGGTTGAGGGTATCCTGCTCGGATGTTCTGTTTCGCTTCTTCGCGCTGCGGGGAACCGTAGCCAGCAAATGCTGCTGGTTTTGAGACTTGCTCAACGTAGTTTTGTCCCTGCCAAACCTGACTAGCTCGAGTCTGTGCCATCGCTGGCACAAATGCAGGTGCCCCGACAGCACCAGACGAAAAATCGGCAAGGACTGCTGATTGTTGTTGCTGCCAAGCAATCGGCTGCTGCAGATTTGGGCCACCAAAACCGCTCGGGTAGTTTTGGCCATCGTCTGGCGCTTGCATGTGATTGTTTGCTGCAGAAAAGTTTGGTGGTGGTGGCTGGAGGCCTGGACCACCTGGGGGTATATGTGCCTGTGGAAAAGCGGGCGGGTAGTCAGATGGAGGCATCACGTTTGGTAAGTTCTGGTGCGGCTGCATTTGAGGCTGTGGCTGTCCACGAGCGAAGTTCGTTCGTGAACGTTGGTGGTCATTGCGACCCAATCCATCCATCATACCCCTTTCGGGTGGTGCAAACGCACCCTGCACACTCGTCCGAAAACCCTGTTGTTGCTGGGGGTGGTGTTGGATGCTGATGCTAGGTCTTCCGTACTGCTGATCCATTTCGCGTTGACGTCGCTTTTGCTGCTCACGCTCTGCTACTTGTTGTGCCAGGGCTTGGGAATATTCCTGTTGTCTGCGTCGCTGCTCCTCGCGTATTTGTGAAATCGCCCCATATTGTTGTGAAGTGGTGGCGTAAGGGTAATTCGTATGGTACTGCATGGACAAAGTTCTGAACGGAGGAGGAAGGCCTTGATCAAGGCATTCCCTCGTCCTTGGTGTTCACAAGCCCAATTCGCTATTCTGGGCAGCGTGATCATACGTTGAAAACGTTGAAAACGCTTGTGATGCCTCAATGGAACTGCTGCATCATCTCGTATCAGGATGGTGCTGCTAGGAATGGCACATCGCATGCAGTCGTGGCTAGAAGTTGGCAATTCCGCCGATTGAGGGGGCTGGAGACTGTTTTTGGTGACGACTACGCGTAGAAAAACTATTATCTTGTGAACCATTGTCCAGTGTCACAGAGATAATCAAACTCTTCATACAACCTCAATTGTTATCTTGTCTGTTTTCTCCAATTCATTCACAAGCAAACTGTTGGAATTCTAATTCCAACAGTTTGCTTGAATCCCAATTCTTCAATCGGATACAGTTCTTTGAAGAAGCGCTTCAATATGAATTTGTCTCGAATGGCGGCTAAGATTATCCTCTTGACTTGGTCATGAACGAAGCGCTCAAATAATCCCAGCAAAAATAAAATTTCACTCTCTTCGTTGCATTCTGACGGCTTCAATTCGGCGAGCTGCAGCCATTTCTCGGCTGCGCCAAAAACAGCTAGCCATCGCGCCATTTTAGCGTCCGAGGTGTTCAGTGGAAGTCGGAGGATGCTGTCTGGAAAATACGTCAATGCAGCGTGACTTATACCGATGTAGCGAGACTTTGATGGTCACTCGAAAGTTCCAACTCAGTTTTTTGCTGGTCGTACTCCTTGTATTTCTTGTTCAAAGCGCCATCACGTGGCTTGGATTGTGTCTGTATCACGACACCACATCGGAAAAATCTAGCTATCTTGCTGTCTCTTGAGCCATGACCACACGTTTTGCTGTGAAGCACAAAAGCTTCATCTGCGATACTAAGCAGCCTCCTCACTTACTAGTAACCACTGTACGGAAAGCTGAGCGCAGACTGGATGAGGAAATGTCATTTGAACATTTGCAAGCTGGCCAGGACTTCACTACCCGCACATCAAACTGAAGGCTTTGACAGATGCACGTACACGTCGTACTCAAACTTGCAGTGGTCGCGAGTATGTTAAGCGCTGGGGCTTTAGGAAGGGCGAGAGGTATCCTGGACTCTGTGAAGAACATTTTTGGCGGCGAAGACAACTCAGGCAATTCTGGTAGCAGGAACTTAGCTACTTCAGGAAGCTCTACTACTGCAAACACTGTGGACGATAGCGTGTGCGTGTACGACTGGTCTTCGCTTAGCTGCACGCCGGATGACTCGTGTTCTCTCCAGTACCAATTCGGCGATATGACACCATCGCAAGCTTGTCGAGTCACCGACTCGAGTGACACGGCAAAGGTTCCGCAGCAGTTCCACCTAGCATTTGTTGGAGAGGAGGCTGGCACGGGGATGGCAATCTCGTCGACAACATTTTCTCTTGAAGAGGAACCCGCAATATGGATCGGCGGCAGCGAGGCCGACGTGGCTGTTGCCAGTGAAGCCACAATCGAGACGAAGTCGTACTACAAGGACGACGACTACGAGTTGTACAGCTATCACGCTGTTGTGATCGGTCTGAAGGCAAACACGGAATACTTTTACAAGGTGGGCAGCACAACAGAGACGAAGTTTCAAAGTACTATCAGCTCCTTTACGACGGCGCGAGCCAGTGGCGACTCTAGTCAATTTACGATCGCTATCTACGGAGATATGGGCGCTGAAGAAAACTCCGTCGCTACCAACAAGTACGTCAACGGCCTCGTGGGCAAGGTTGACTTCATTTACCATCTAGGCGACGTGTCGTACGCTGACAATGACTTCCTCAACGCTAAGCGAATATTTGGGTTTTTCTACGAGGAGAGCTACAACAAGTTCATGAACTCTATGGCGAACGTGATGCGTCGAATGGCTTACATGGTGCTCGTTGGAAATCACGAAGCTGAATGCCACTCGCCCACATGTCTGCTCTCGGATAGTAAGAAAACCAACTTGGCAACTATTCCGCATTCAACTCACGCTTTCGAATGCCCTCCTCAGAAAGTGGTGGAGTACTGAATATGTGGTATTCGTTTGAATACGCCTCGGTGCATTTTACAACCATCTCATCCGAGACAGACTACCCGAATGCACCGAGCAACGCGTACTATACGAACCGTGTATACGGCAACTTTGGCGATCAGTTGTCGTGGCTTGATGCAGATTTAAAAGCTGCAGATGCTAACCGAGAAAATGTGCCGTGGATCGTTGTGGGGATGCATCGCCCCATGTATAATCTCCGTTCGTGTGACGCCAATGGCGTGCCCAATAACGACTACGAAGCTCTCAACGTGCAGCAAGCCTTTGAGGAGCTCTTTATCAAGTATAAGGTGGATCTAGTGCTGCAAGGCCACGTGCATGCCTACGAGCGACACTTCCCTACAGCCAACAGCAGCGCTATCATGGACGGTGTTTCGATGATAATGCGACTTACACAAACCCTCAGGCCCCTGTATATGTGATTACTGGTGCTGGGGGTGGCCCCGAGGGGTTGTACAAGTACAAGAGCCCACCATCTCCAGAGTGGCTTGTGACCATGGACAACACGCACTTCAGTATCATGGAGATGTCCGTGACTCCGACGAACATTACGCTCACAATGATTGCGAGCGCCACGGGAACGATCTATGATGAGTTTTCAATCACCCAGAACTAGCTGCCAAGCTTAAATTGTCTTTGTTTACATGTGTATCAAAGTCGCGTTGAGGTAAGATGAGAATGAAAAAGAACGCATTATTTTGCTGTTTCGTTGGACTCGTTCCAACCAAAACCGGTTTTGCAACGATATAGTTTCTTTTAAATAACCTTGCTCAGTGTCCAACGATCCCCCATTCCGCTCTGCGTGCTGCGCGCTGCTGGCGCCCGTGCTGTGCTGCCCGCAGTTGGTCCTCGTGCTGGGCTGCGCTGCTGCTGGTGCCCGTGCCCGTGCTGGGCTGCGGGGCTGCGTGCTGCTTGTTCTCGTGCTGGGCTGCGTGCTGCTGGTCCTCGTGCTGGGCTACGCGGCTGCTTGCTTTCGTGCTGGGCTGCGGGCTGCTGGTCCTCGTGCTGGGTTGCGTGCTGCTGGTCCTCGTGCTGGGTTTCGTTGAGCTGCGTGATGCGAGTTGAGTGGTGCTATCGACATATCCTCAAATGCCCTTTGCTATTCTATCGGATGAGACTAACCCAACGCAGTTTGTTTGCTAGTGTCGTGTATGTGTTAAGTTTGCATTAGATAAATCGAAGGAAAGGTGGAAGGGCCGTCACGGGCGTTGGATCGACTACGTCGCCATCTGAGTAGCGCTTGCGGTACTGGTCAAGAAACCGGTTAAGGTGGCCCGCTTTATGAAGTGCACGCATGGCTTTGACAACGGATCCAACAGCTACAGCCTGTGATCCCTGAGCCGCCAGATATTGCAGCGTCTGCATTTCGGCCTCAGCTCCAAGTGCGTGGACTTCAGCCTTGTATCCTAGCGAGGAAGCGTCGAGCTTGAACCCCGAAGGTAAGCAAATCATCATGTACGCCACTGCGTGCCTGGACTCATGCAGAGTGGCCTTGCTAACTGTCGATGATTCGTACATGCGTGGCACAGCAGTGAACCACTCGAACCAGACTGTAGAGAGCGCCTTTGAAGCACGTTTGCGTGCGCGTTTTGGCTGCCCATGCTCTGCCTCGTCGCCTGGCTGTTCTATAGTGTTGTGCGTATGTTTGTCAATAGAGCCTGTGTTTGCCTCCAAAGCCGCGATCCGTTCTTCCACGGGTGTCTGTCGAAGCAACAGCTCATCCAGTTGCTTTGACACCTTATCAAGGACACTAAGAATGGTGCGTGGCATTTCATTTGTTGTGTCTCTTTTGTCTTCAGCAAGTGGATGAGAAGCATCGCGGAGCGTGAATGACCACGCCAGCAGCTCTGAGGCACGGATGTCAAGCACGCCAAGGGCTTCATGAATACGAAGCACGTAGGGGCTGTCTGAGCGGTGGCGTTCCATCACCGGGTAGTGCAGGATGATCGTCGCCATGAAGACTTCAGCACCTGCGCGTCCAGGTTCCAGGCCGATTCCGGAAATCCATAGACAGCAGCAAACAGGATATCCTGCAAGCTTGTGACGCGTGAGCGGACAACGCCTTCTAAGGCAGAAAGGTCAGGTAATCGAGCGCCTGCCTGAGGATTCCACCCACTCAACTGACGTGCCACTTGTTGATCTTCGTGTGTTGTGTTCAACATATAGGAGAAGGCCTTGCTTACGCGGGACATATTCCAGCCTCCTCGCTCTACCACCCAGCTGGGACTAATGCGACTGTCGGAGTTCGCGTGCATTGCCCCACCACGTCTAAAGGAATGAGATGTAAGCCCATTCGTGAGCCCACTCTCCTTTGCTGCTGGCATTCAACTAACCGTGACTAATAGTCGATTGAGATAGGCTTGGGCACCGGGTGCCGTCGCGGTTGGTCTAGGCTGTGCGGTCGCACTGGTCAGTGACTCGTTAAGCTCGCGGTCTAACAGTGCAACCAGCCCAAGATCACCATCCTCATTTTGTGTACCTACTGTCGACAGCGAGGGGCGGCAGCAAACTGCGGGAATATGCGAGATCCAGGAGCAGGTTGTAGGGCGAGTGCCACAGCAAGCACGTGAAGAGGGCACGTGAAGGGGTCGGTGGGATCTTTAAAGAGCGAGATTCCTTGTTGTGAGGCAGTCTTCAGGCGCTTAAAGCGGAGAAATATCATGCCGCCTAGCATACATAGATAGTCATATTAAAAAATGCAAGCACAAACCGAAGTTTCATAGCATTCTTACCAGGATAGACGCACAACTGGGCTTTCTCCAGTTGTTCTGCCTCCGAACCTCGACCGTAGAGGTACCACATTATAGCCACCAGTGCCGCATCAAGATAGTCCGAGTTGGCAGAGGCGTGCATATAGAGAGCCGAGATTATTGTCTTTAAATCCTTCTTAGTGCACGGTGGGGCTTGTTTAGTGACTCCCTGCTCTGGCCTCTTTTCGCAGAATCGATCTAGAGTAGATAGCATCTTTTGCAGCTTTTTCGATACACACTGGTTCTGTTGTGGATAGAGATCCGCAAGCCAATTCTTGACATTACCAAAGTAGGAGAGGACGGTTTTTTGATAGTGCTATCCCTTGTCTTCCAACTTTTTCACTAGAAACCACCCGTATTGATCAAGAATCACAAACAAACTCTTACCTGTATTGTCGTTAGCTATTCGATCGATTGCTTCTCCAAACGTCATTCCGTTCTTAAGAAGAAAGTCCTCGAAAGATTTAATAGCTGTAGCCCTGCTTCGTTGACTGTTTGCTGGGACTAGAGTTGCCACAGACATGGCTTCAAGCCGTCGAAAACCAGAGTGATATGATGGTGGTTGGAAACCTATGAATATTTTTTATATTTGTAATCGACTTCGGTTTTGTAACGCATACTCGATATCGCGTGGACGGTTCCAACCGGCTATTGTTGGAATGGGCAGAATTGCAGTTTGAGGCTTCAGGTCCATCTAATTGGATAAAAATGTTGACGTAAGATGTTTCTATTGGTTATAAATGAATATTTCTCAAAGTACTTCATTTTTACTGGCTGGAATATGCAATACAAAATCAAGGGTTGTTACTTCGGGTTAGAACGGCAACGATATGCTGCCATACCGGCATGTAGAGGTCACAAAGAAGTTTTCTCGAGTATCTCAACCAGTTGTTGTCGAGTCCAGAGAAAACTACCATTTGGCCATCATCTCGAACCCTGTCTGGTGGACCGTCGCACAAGTAGATCACCTTCTTGTGTATTCGCCTCGCTTCCGAAGACAATGAATCCACGGCGTCTTCAATTTGTTTATCGGAGCCTTTCAATGACAGTCTCTTGCCACCCCTGAAAATGGAAGCATGTTTCAATATCTGACCGAAAAATGCCATCGCGAAACCCACATATCGGGGTGTTCCTTTCGGTATCGTTCACAAAAGTACACGTAGAATATCGACTTGCCGATACCACGGACGGTGTCCGTTTCAATACCCAGCCTCAGGTGCGCTACAATCTCGGGCATCAGGACAGGACCCACCTCCGTCACCGTGACACACAAACATCTTCAGAGCTGAGTATGGAAGGAGTCCGCCCTAGTTATGTGCCAAGTACTGGTGGCAACTTTGCTTTACTCTTCGGAGCGGGCACTGCGGTCTCTTCCACATCGTCCTCTGTGTCTTTGCCATCCCTTGAGCGCTTCCCCAGCATATTGGTGATTGAAAAGGATGGTACCGGTATGCAGAATCTGATTGCTTTACTCTTGTCAGAATCCATCATCATCTTTTGCGCTGTTGAACGTGTTCAGTCAAACGCACAGATTGATAGATTCTGATAAAAGCTAACAAATTCTGTTGCATATCGCTCCTTTCATGTCAATCCAGCGCTAGCATGCTGGGGAAGCACTCAAGGGCGGATGCTGAAGACTTCACAGAGGACGTGGCAGAAACCGCTGTGGTGCCCGCTCCGAAGAGTAAAGCAAAGTTGCCACCAGTACCGCTGGCACATAAGGATAAGGGCGGGGACTTCTACTACGTGCGCGAGTGCTACCCGGACTACTACCAGCTCGTCGAGAAACTCTTACCAGAAGATGACTGTGTCACGGTGACGGGTACACCAGGTGGGTCCTGTCCTATAGATGCTACCGAGATTGTAGCGCACCTGAGGCTGGGTACTGACTGACCTGTTCGCTCGAGACCGTCGCTCGTACAGGTATCGGCAAGTCGTTGTTCTACGGATACTTTTGTGAGCGGTACCGAAAGGAACACCCCGACACGTGGGTAATCGCGATGGCATTTCTCGACCAGATACTGATGCGTACTTTTATTTTTCGATGGCAAGAGGCAGGGCATTGAAATGCCCTCGGGAAATATTGAAGACGCCGTGGATTCATTGTCTGCAGAAGCGCACCAACTAAACAAGAAGCTGCTCTACTTGTTCACCGGTATTACGGATAGGGTTCGAGTTGATGGTCAAATGGTAGTGTTTACGGGCCCCGACGAAGAGTGGTTGAACTTCTCAGAGGAGCTAAATTGTAATCTCTACATGCCACTATGGACACGCGATGAGCTCCAAGAAGCCGCCCAGGTGCTTAATTGTGGTATCGAGAAAGATGTGATTGACGAGCGGTTCGCGATATTTGGAGGTGTGGCACGTCAATGTTTGAATCCAGATGCAGAAAGACTCTATCGGTACACTGGATCGAGCGGTCGGAACAATTTTTAGTCCACGTGGACTCCTGTTGTCTTATCACAGGGATCGAAACCACGTCCGCATGGCATTCATTAGTCCATTGGATGCCATGCAATGATGGAAGGAACTATGTTCGTCAACTTGCATCTCCGTACATTACACAGAAGCTTTCAAGGCGGCTACTCCAATTCAACGTGAACCAACTAGAAGGCCTGCGATTGACACTTCGCAAGGCTCCAGAACAGAACAGCTTTTAAAATGCTGCTTGAGGTGAGCGCACGAAGTGCTTACCAGCGGCTGCCAGCTCCAGATGCGGCTATTGCAAGAGGGCGATAAATGGAAACGATCCAGATCGAAGCCAGCGACATAGTCGACAAGTTCGACAGCAAGATCATATCGCCGTCGGTGAATTCCACTGGGCCGTATCACGAATTAAAGTCGAAGATGTTAAAGACGATCGACGCATTCTACCTACCAAAGTTACCGGAAGACAAGTCAGGCAGCATTGCTGATTGGAATAAGCTGGAGCGCCTTATCCTGTTTCAGACGACTATATCGAAGACGCACCCTGTGAATGCTGCTGACATGATTTACGTGATCGAGGAACTCGGCTTGCTGGAGAGCGTGAAAGATGATCCGACACGAGTGGCACTCGTGTTTGTCGTTCCAAACGAGCTCGTGGGGGACTTTCAGCGACAGGAAATCGTTCCAGACATGCCACACGGTGATGAAGATATCACAAAAATTCGTGGTATCGGCCTAGCTATCGCAAATGAACTAAAGCGCGACTACGATATCGTATCAATCAGCAATCTGGTGGCGGCGGTCGTCACCAGGAAGCTTGAAGGGAAATCGGCTAACTGTACTCGTGCCCTGAATATTGTCCAAGTCATGAGAGACATCGCGCGCTCAAGCCGAGCACCGGGGCTGGTGGAATGGAAGGTGATGAATGCAATTCCTCAATACGTGTGCTCGTTGCAGCATCACGCCCAGACCTGAAAAATGCCGACGACTAGCTTTGTGGTTGCTAGCAGATATCACTAATTTCGACTTAGATCGCTGTTTGTAGACACCGCTGCTCACCACAACGCAGACTGTGCGGGGGTTCATGGCACTTGCAGAGCTCCTTTTGCTGAAGTCAGGCTTTTGAGGCTCGTATACATTCAGGGATGAGAGCAATTTCAATTACGGCGTAAATATTTTATGAGATGCACTAATAGACTGTCGTTTGCGATGTCATGAAAGATGAGTGAAGACTCGTCGATGCCTCTAGGCTTTCTCTATCGCTTAACCTCATGTCATTTATCTTCAAGGAGCTACATTGCGATTAACGCGTCTTTGAAGAAGACACCACCCGGCTTATTTTCGCTTCGAATAAATAGTGAGCTGTAACGGAGGACTACCCAATCGCTAAAGTTACTGTGCCTTGCCAAGTGCTGATATATAAAATTTGTGCCGCATTTTCTCTCTTGCCTCGCCAGGTAAAATTTAGGCAAGTAAGCGATTCAATCACTGAAAAGAATGTCAGGTTGCATGTTCATGGAGTTCATCTAATGTTCTGTTCGTTAGGTGATTACAAGTATGTCTCCCTTGACGATTCCCGACGTCACTCCTTTGGACTGAAACAGTCCTGAATATTCATGCCGCAGATGTGAAACATTTAATTGTTTGCCTAGCTTCGTTGGTTGAAGTAGCTCTTGATGTCGCTTGGAATTGTTAGTTGTCGTGTCCTACAGCGCTGCGTTTTCAACCAGGAGCTTTCGTAACACTGACCACAGACTGTCGACAAATATAAAGGTCTGAGTTCATCTCTTTGTATTGCTAATTTGGTGAACCATGTAACTACATTCAGTATGTTCTTCCTTCGCGCTAGATAACTACGTATGTATATTGATGTCGTGTGAGTAAATAAGATGAATCATGTGCATGAAACTATTTGCCAAGAGCTGCGATAACGCCTAGCGCCAGAGCTTTTCAAGTGGGCTAGGACTGTTTGCTCCGCTTAGACGGCGATGGTGCCGTAACGCGATCGTCCGGATGCAGTCGGCGCTCTTCGTCCTGCAGTTCTAGAATCCGCTTCCCTTGTAAAACGCCTTCCCAGCACAGCCAGAGGACAGGCTGGCGCTGCGGTGCAGTGGGCTGTGGTCCGTCGGGGCTTGTCTGCCGTTCATGGCCGGATCGCTCGAGTACCCGCTATCTCGTCGCTGGGCCGACTGGTGCAGCATGTGGTCTTCACTAAAACTCCTCACTCTCAGAGCAGCACTAACTGCCGGCGGAGGGACCGTCGTGTCTATCGCTGGTACGTGCCACGAGTCGGGCAGCTTCCGTTTGCTGCCGCACGCCGTTCTGGGGGTGGGAGGGAGCCCTTACCGTGTGAACTCACTGGCGACGTGGTCGTCGCGGGCCGCAGCACCGGCCCATCGAGGTCGTGGCGTCGAGGGCTGATGTTGCTGCTGTGTTGACGAAGTCGGTGGTGTAACTTCTGCGTCGGCGTGCACGGCTTGATGCCCGCCAGCGCCGCCCTCCTGGAACCTGTGGCTCACACTCACGGGCAGCGGCCGCGCGATGGGCAGCAGCGTCATGTTCATCTGCACGAAGTTCCACGTGGCGTTCTCGCTGCGCGGCGGCGTGTTGAGCACCGCCTCGTTGGCGCACAGCTCCATGGGCTGGTCGTCGCCCGGTCTGCCGTTCTCCATGGCGTCAATGGCTCGGGACCGACCCAATTGCCAGAGTGAAATCTTAGGATTGCGAAGGGGTTTGGAAGAATTGTAAGCGACGCACTGGGTGCAGACGCAGTTGGCTGGCGATCGAGCGGCTTTCTGAGCTTTTGGCGTCCGGAAATCAGATCAGGGAGGCACGAGCGAGGGGCATCGACAGGCTGTCTGGTGAGAGCTGAGGTGGCGGCGACGCGGCGATATGCGGAATGCTTCCCGAGGTGGAGCTCTTGCGGTCGCAAGGAGCTTCTCGATAGCCCGTCGGCTAAACTTGGCGGGAGAAGCGCTTTTAAGCTATTTCGCTACGGAATAGCGGGCCAACTTCAACGAGGAATGGCGCGGTCTGAATAGATGCAGGAAGGCATTACTGCAGAGTTGGGCAGGCCATTTATATGGCCGGCCGTTGAAGGACAGTCCTGGGGTGGGCGGAAGTTTTCGTAGGTTTCAAGCACCAGATAGGTGGTTGGCACCGTTGCCGGAAGCTGTTGCCTTGCACCGATGTGCGGGCGAAGGCCTATCGGAAACGAATCGTGAAGTCGCTAACGGTAGCAAGCGCAAACTGAAGCACATCTCGGCCACTTCAGAAAGTCGGCATGCAATACCAGGCTGTTCGATTATCGAGCAGAAGTGCAGCTCGTCGATGGCAACGCTCGTTTGGCCACAAAAATTTAATGTGAATCCTCTCTTTGCCTAAAGTATCTTCTCAACTTTGACCAACGTGAAATACAGCGTCCTCGCATCGTGTAAGCGAAGCTGTCATAAATTGAATGAAATGGCGCGTATCAACTCCAGCTATTTTCGACTGTCCTGTATGCGTCCAGCAGCATAAGAATCCACGGCCAGCCTTGCAATTATAGCAACTTACAGACGGATTCCGCTTCCCATTCAAGTTGCACCAAACCTATCCTCTCGCTTCATCAACAACACTGTTTTGAACGTGTGCAATAGTTCGAGGTAGCTCGTCGATCATCTTCACCAATATGCACCGAACGGTTCATCAGCTCATGACAGCAGCAGCAACGGCATTAAGCCTGTCAGCTACAAACGACATCGGATACATACGCGGCATCGTTCGATCGCTCGAGCAGCTTGTAGACGCATTGCAGACAAGAGCCCAACTAGCTGGTAACCAGCGTGATTAAAAGGGTATCGGATTTAATAGGTCTCGCAGCTTATACCTATACTCGTGCGTCAATCCTGATAAACCGATATGACAGGGTATCAACAGGCAGCGGTAGTCCTACTAAAAGCGATCCAATTCCCACAACCGAACAACAGCCTACAAACCCACACCACTTGTGCTCTGTATGCCTCGGTCGCAAAAAGCAGATCGGAATTAAAGCTCAACAGCTCACTTCTCCCCCAATAGACAAACAGACACACTAACGACACTCCACCATGGGAGATATCGCAGCGGTCATCAACCTCGTCAACTCGTTCGCGCTGTCGTACTCGCTCGAGGACGGCGACAAGTCGGTCAAGAGCCTGCTGGCGCTCTTCACCGAGGACGCCTCGTTCTTCGAGGAGCTCGTGGGCGGCGCGTGCTCGGGTCGGGGCGAGATCGAGGCGGCGCTCAAGGAGCTGGTGGCGCTCAAGTTCCTGGCGGACACGCGCCACCTGCCGAGCGGCCACGTGGTGACGCTCTCGGACGCCGAGCACGCGTCGGTGTCGAGCCACACGACGGTCTTCTGGAAGTGCTCGCCCGTGATGGTGGTCAAGTGGACGGACGAGGTGGTCAAGGTGGCCGGCCAGTGGAAGTTCCAGAAGCGGGAAGCCGACGCCGTGCAGAAGAACCTCGAGATGATCGGCGAGATGCAGCTGCGTGGCAAGAAGCAGTACTCCCACAAGGACGAGAACTAGCTGCAGTACCAGAGGGGATTGCTATTGCTAGTGCTGGCTGTCGGACGCGCTTGTTGTACGGAGACTGAAGAAAAGCAAAACAAAAACATAGAAACAAAGACGTCGAGGAAGTTGAGTGCAGAGAGGCCAGGATGAATAAATGCAGTGAGCAAGGAAGCGGGGTGCTGCAGCCTGCAGCTCAAGTTGTATAGCTTTTCATGTGGTGGAGATGTGTGCGCGTTTTGTGTTAGGGAGGCGACTCTCTCCAGCAGTCGCCCTGAAGCTCTCGCAGGAGGAAACATGGGCGGTGCTGTGTCAGAGCTGCGTGGCGAGGTCCACACGCATGTGTTGATTGTACAGCACTATCCAACCTTCCTCGAGCCTGTTCTGGCGGGTACGTCCATGTGTCTGATGTTGGCACTGCGCTGTCACTGATCTCTATCGCCAATTTGTCTGGTGCTGCTGATAGCGGTGCAGTACTTCCTTCACACGGCCGAGACTGGTGAAGGCACCAACCGAGAAAACCCACTCGAAGAAATCTCCATGGACGTCGTGATCACAGACAAGCGCGTGTTCGAAGAAGCATCCACGGAGGTGGAAGTGCTAGCGGAAAACCCAGCAGTGACCGAAGCACTGCTACATGCCGTGCGCACCTACCGTCAATTGGAGTTGTCGCCCGATCTCGACACATTCAAGCGCTGGTATGATCCTCCGTGGCAGAAGAACAAACCCATGCCCAAGTTTGTCGTAGTCTCTCCAGACGAGGTCCCGCGATTCAGGGTTGCAGTGCTGCGAACAAGTGTGCGATGTCTTCGATTGCTGATGTTCTGTGCGGACGGCAGGAGGCAACTTGAGGAAGCCGGCGGACCAGCAACGCTCAACCAAGCCGTGGTGGACAATCCGCTCGATGACTTTGTGAAGAATGATGTGAAAGCCATTTTCTCCGCAGTGTATGGCGGCGATAACGCTGTGAGGCGCATTGTGATTAGCAATGTACCAATTGTTGTCGAAATGATGAAGGAGAGCAACGAGAGCGCAATCGTGCAGCTTGCTGGTGTACGGCGAATCTGCTCACTGTTGGCTGGTGTGCAGGCTCGACAATACTCGCCGTCACAATCGCCCACGCGAACAATGCAGCAAGCAAGCCCAAACAATCAACTAGACCAGCAAACTCCTCAGAGTGTCAGCAATAATCCAATCGACACTGTTGAACAAGAACGGCTGGCACTGTTCGCGGAGATAGACACATTTGCTGTCGTAACCATGGTCATGAAAACCATGAACATGTTCGATGTTGACAAGTATCTAAGCTTGTACGTTCACGTATGTCGCTTTATCTCATTTGTAGCCGTCGAAGGTAAGCCATTGACAACGCTATTATGAAATGAAAAAGTAGTTGCAGCGAGATTCATCCTCACTCTTGCTCGGTTCTGCTTGGTATGATCGCGGCGATAACAAGAGCGGAACGCAAAGTTGGTCGGGCAGAACGGAGGCATTGAAGGTTCCATTCGCTTGTTGTTCAAAGCCCGCGAAATGCAACGTGAGAAGAAGATTGCTGAGAAAGCTGAAGCAGAACGGCTAGCGCTGATTGCAAAATCTCCCGAGGACGCGGAATGGAAGGCTCTATTGGAGAAGAAGAAGGCACCACCTCCGCCACCCGTCGATGCGTCAGGACAAGCAACTTCTCTTGCCTCGCTGGCGGTCGTGGACTTTACTCCCACGGAAATCGGACAACAAGCGCTGTGGGCTCTGGACTTGCTAGCCACGCTCGACTTCAACGTGTCCATGATGAAGTTGCACAGGTTAAAATACCTGCTAGAGGAGATTCGCTTGGACCCCGAAGGCAAAGAGCTTGGGGCAGTTCTGATCCTCACTCGAAGGTTGCGCCTCATCCGGTGGGAACAAGTGGGGGCTCCATCGTCTGTACAAACAAAACGTAAAGCTGATACGTAGTCAAACACGCCTGGGATGGGTGATGTCCTAACATCAAAACAGCGTCAAATTCTTGTTGGATGAGGCGTAGGTACACCACAGCACAAGGAGATCAAGGGACCTCAAATCTACGGCGAAAGCGCCGAAACGGTAGCAAGAGCTTCTTTATCCGCAGCAGTAAGCTCTGGCATCATAGCCTGGAGCAGGTTGGCATTGGCAGTGACGCTCTGGAGCGCCTGAGGAAGTGCGCTCTGAAAAAAAAGATCAGAAATAATGATATTAGAGTCTCAAGTAATAAGTATAGATAAACGGTGAATATCAAATACCTCACCTTAAGGTCCACCTCGTTCAGAGGGTCGAAGTAAGCCTCGAATTCTTCTTCTGCCTCTTCGTCGTTAAGAGCCTCGACTCCATTGACATCCCCGTCAGCATTTAAGCGGTCGAGAGAAGCTCATAGTCCTCTGTTTCCAGCATATAAATCAAATGTTAGTCAACAACGCCACGTTTAATGTCAGTGAAAGCCATAAACTTACCAGCAGGTGCAAACACCGAAGAGGCAGCACCTCCACGAGCAACTCCCTCATCGTCTCCCTCGCCATCCGATGAATCATCATCCGAAGACTCCCACTCTTCCTCGTCTTCAGCCAAGTTCGACATCGTCTTCGCAAGGATGATGACAAATTTCGTCAAGAAGTGCACAGTCGTGTTCTGCGACTTACCGCTCGAAGGAGTGCTGCGGGCCTTGGATCGCGTCTGAATGCCTTGCGACGGAGCATCTGCATTCGCCAAGTCCACCGGGCTTCCAGTCACAGTAATGGAGTTGATGCGAGGATCATTCCACTCAACAACCTTGAGCAAAGCACTCATGGTCACCTTAATGCAGTAAAGCCCGTAGAAGTCCTGCTGCTTCTCAATCCACGTGCGGAACACAAACGTGAGCATGTTCGGGGCCTGGGTCTGACCTGCGGGTGCACTCGGAGGTGGCAATTGCTCCAGCACGTTTAGAATCTCCACGCCGTGGGAGTGCGTAAGGCGCGCAAACACCATGCACAAGGACTGCACTAATGACGGGAGTTCGGTTGCAGCGAGACGAGCGCAAACCGCACTGAGGATCGACTGCACCGTTGCAGTTGGTAAAGCGGGGCCAAGCTTCAGCAGGATCTGAGTGATCAAACCGCCGACGCATGTGGCACTCGCATCCGAGTTGGAGGGCGACAGCAGCTTTGCGGAGACGGCTAATGTCGTGTCAACACCGTTAGTGCCAGCCGCGGTAGTATAAGCCGCAAGAGGCTCAACGGCAAACATCACGAGCCATTTCAAGCACTCGGAGCCGGAATTGAGCACCTTCTCGTCCTCAACGGAATCAAGGACCGTCACGAGTGGCTCAAACGTGAGCTGAACAATCTGAGCGCCTAGTTGTTGGGCCGTCGGGTTAGCACCGCCGTTTGCAGAGGCGCCGTTTGTAGCAAACGAATGACGGAGCAATGTCTTCAAAATTGCAATCGCACTGCCAGCAGTGTATACGCCGTTGCCAGTACCTTCCAAATCCGAAACACTTTGCACCAACATCGAGCGGACCGCCGGTAGAACTTGTTCATGAAGCTTCGCCGTGATAGCCACGTCGTCCAACTGCAAAAGCGCGCCGAAAGCGCCGTCTATGAGTTCGGAGATCAGCGGATCATTCAAGTTCTGCCCCCAGTGGTGCAAGAAGCAGGCCACAACTCGGTGCGCCGACTCAAGTCCAAGGCTTCCAGTTTCCTGGAGGACCACAACCAGCGTTTCAAGAGCGATATGAAGCGTTTCGTGCGTAGACTGCTCGGCAAGATTGGTCAATCGGTCGATGATAACAGCACAAGTCTCCTGCAGGCGAGCCTTGCCCGAGTCGTTGCGAATGATGGCGCCGATAGCGCGGCAAGCGTACATACGAACAGGGAGAACCTGGCCTTGCTCAAGCCCGGAGATCGCCACTTGAAGAAAAGCATCCAGCATCTCTTGGTTCATGCCCTTGGCAAGACGACTCGCACACCACAGTGCTCTCGCACGTAGGTAGATTTCCTGGCTGCCCGCATTCATCACCTTGAACAGAGTTTGCAAGAAAGCCGAGAGGTCCAGCAGCTGAGAGATATCGGCAGCATTCTTGCTGATCGCATCAAGCGTTGAAGTGGCCAAGCATCCCACGACCAACAACGCTGCTTCCTGGAGCCGCCAGTTGTTCGGGTTTTCAGCCTTCAGGCGGCGTTGAGCAGCATCAAGAGTAGCCACAACAGCCTTACGTCCCAGCACAGCTTCCATCTCAGTTAGAAGATCTGTAGCGGCATTGCGCACGTTATACGACAGGCTCTCATCGTCCTCGTCGGCCACATACTTGTTCGGGTCCTCCTGCCACGACTCCATCTGGCTCACTGTAATCTGCATGTAGCCGATCATCACATACACGAAGTCCGCCAGTCCGCTGACGATCAGTTGGCGTGTCTTCTTGGTCGGCGCCTGGATGGCACCACGCACGAACTCAAAGGCGGCCACAATCACAGCGCTGCGACCGATCACCGCGCCCTCTCCGTCACTGTCGTATCCTTCCTCTTCCTCCGAAGCACTCAGCACAATGTCGCGCTCGTAGCCTTCGCTGTCGCTCACCATCAAGCCGTATACCTGGGGCATGATCTGCGGCATCAATTCTGTCATCTCCTTGGGCCACTCGCGCACAAAGCTAGCGAGGGTGGTCAGGATCTGAATCTTAATCGAGTAGTCCTTGACACTCTGCGCCGGTGCAGCAAGCTGCTCCAGGAACAGCGCGATCCAGTGCGTGGTGTTCTCATGCAGCAGCTGCAGCGCCGTGGCGTTGCCCACCTGCGCCTCCATGCCCACCATCAAGAGACTGCTCTGCACAATGCGTGCAATGCGCGAGCGCGTGCTCGCCGGGAAGTCGTTGGTCAGCACGAAGACCCTCCGCAAGTGCGGGAACACGGATGCCACGAGCTCGCAGCAGTTGTCACTGGAGAAGTGGCCGCCCGCCAGCGACAGGAAGCGCACGGCAAAGTCGATCCGCAGCTTGTCCTGGCCAGAGATCATGGCCATGACCGCCGGCAGGATCTCCGTCCATTGGTCGGGCCAGTCGCGCTCGAAGATGGCCGTCAGGATGAGGCACAGCGCCGTCTGCAGCTTGCTGGTGGCGAAGAGCTCCAGCCGCTGCTGCAGCGCCAGCACCAGCGCCTGCTTCACGCGCTGCTTCTCCTCCTCGGGCACCACGTAGCCGGCGGCGGCTTGAACCTCCTCGGCATCCTCTGCGGCGCCCAGCACCCAGTAGGACGTCACGAGCTTCTTGAGCAGCAGACCGGCCAGCTGGCGCTGCGCTTCGCTGGCCTCGGGCGAGAACAAAAACTCCCCAAGCTGCAGCGCGAAGCCGGGCGTGCGCAGCAGTTCCGTGAGGCGCGCTTCGCTCTGCGCACGCACGTCCGAGGCGGCCGAGAGACTGCCCTCCAGTAGCGGCACCAGCTCCATGGTCTGAGGTTGATGAGTTCGATTGATGGTTGGGGGAAATGAGGGGGTGAAATGGGGGCGTCATTGGCTGAAATAGATGGCTACCGTTTGACTGACGTGGCAGATGGGAGGACACTGGTGGACGCTTTTGAGACGTCCTGCGTTGATGCGGACGACTTGTGGAGCTCGATGCATGGCCCTCTCCTCTGTCTAACAGTGTGTTAGGTTCGCATTCGGCAATGCATCTACTCGTCTCTGGTGGAAGCAGCTTACAGTCGAATACTTACATTCCCCGCAGCACTGCGGCATAAGCTTGGAGCAGCACTGCGGGAATGCGGAGCGCACGTTGGAAGCATAATCCTCCGTTGGAAGCGTCTTCCTCCGTTGGAAAGCAACAGCGCAGCACCGCATTCATTTCTCTCCAATCGCGCGTAACAAAACCAAGCGCATCCAGCTTTGACAGGATTCCTGGCCGGACCACGGAAACCCATAAGCTGAGCTGAGTGCACCAAGGTAAAGGAGACCGCTGCCGCCAGCCACCCACTTGCCTCGACGACGCGAGCTTGTCCGCAGACGCGGCCGTCGGTCAGCCTTCACTCGGCCTGCTCGCCCCTCGTGCAAGCATGGTCCTGATCACCCGCTGGCTCGTCGCAGCAAAGGAGGCGGACCGTCCGTCCGCTTCACGTTGCCAATGGCATTGGGGCCTCCGCCGAGCAAGCATGGACGATGGTCCCCTCAGGTCCCTGCTTACCGCTGTCAGCCTCGGTTCTGCGGGCTTCGATGGGTTTGCAACGTCACGCGCAACGTCACTCGCCGCACATCGCCGGGACAGTCTCCTTCAACCCCTCCTCCCATTGGCCGAAATCTTGTGACCAGCATCATGGCCCATCCCCATCCAAAACTCCACAATGGGACGTGATGGTTTCGCTTCATTCCTTGAGTGGCTCTCCCGGACGCAAGTCGAGTCGATTGGTGCTCGCTCGCTATCACGCCAAGATGGAGCCGCTGCGTGACGACGAGAGGCAGCTGCTGCTGTCGCCGGGTCGTGATCGCTCCTCCAACGGAACGCCCACAGCCGCCCACGCACAGGCGCAAGCGCAAGCGCAGTCCCGGCCGCTGTTCGAGCCGCCACCGCTACGTCGAGACGCCGGCGGGAACACGCTGCACTTCACGGTGCAAGCGTCGACCACCGAGGTGCTGCCGGTCACGGCGCCCAATGCCAACTCGCCGCGCTGCTACTCGCCGTACGGGGTGGTGAGAGTGTCGACGGAGTCGTGGGGGCCCGCCACGAGGCTGGCGGTCCACTGAGTGGCTGGGAACGAGCCCTGACTGACGCGCTGCAAGCTGCGCCCTGCGTGGTGATTGCCGTCTTGCTGGACTTGATGATCTGCGTGCCCTTTGGCCTGTCGTTCTTCCCTGTGGAGTGGGAGGACATGCCGGTGCCAAGAGCGCTCGGCACCCAGATGTTCCTGCTCACGACGGCGATCTGCCAGTTCGTGTTCGTGTTCCGCAGTAACTTTGACGGAGCAATTGGACAGATGATGGTGGAGAACGTGCCATTCATGCACACGCTGTCGAACGCGATCATCCAGGAGCTGGGACCGACGAGCCCGCAGGTCCTGCCGACGATCCTCGTGACCTACGCCTTCTCGTCGATCGTGTGCGGCGCGCTGTTCTTCGCTCTGGGACACTGGAAGCTCGGCAACATTGTGTACCTCTTTCCAAAGCATATTATTGTGGGCGCGGTCGGTGGCATCGGCGCCTTTGTGCTGCAGAATGGCATTGAAAATGCCACGGGGCGAGCCTTTGAGTGGACTTTGGATGGTCTCAAGGGGCTGCTTGATGGAGACATTGTGTGGCTGTGGGTGAGCTCTGCGCTGCTAGCAGCGACGTTGATGGTTTTGATCCGCCACATTTCGACGCCTCTGCTCCGCCGCTGTACTTCGTGTCAATCCCCCGCTGTTCTATATTGCGCTGCTGCTGCTTGGGATTTCACCGGAAACGGCACGCGAGCATGGCTGGTTCTTCGATCGCGCACCTCATGTACCGTTCTACTCGCTCTGGGAGCAATATGACTTCTCGCTTGTAGCCTGGGAACTCATTCCAAAGCAGCTTGGAACGATTATCGGTCTCACGTTTTTCTCGCTTATGCACGTGCCCATCAACATTCCATCGCTGAGCCTCACAACTGACAAAGAGGTGGACATCAATGACGAGCTTGTTGCGCACGGCATTTCCAACACCCTTGGCGGACTGTGTGGCAGCGTGCAAAATTACCTATGCTATTCAACGTCAGCATTGTACTTCAAGTGTGGCGGTACTGGTCGTCGAAGTGGCTTTGTGATCGGTGTTTGCTTGCTCTTCTTCTTCGTCGTTGGCCCCAACGCTGTTTCGTACGTGCCTCGATGCATGGCAGGCTGTGTGATGATTCATATCGGATGGGACTTGTTGAAGGAAGCGCTTATTGACACATATGACCAGCTAGATGCCATGGAACTTGGCACAGTCTGGGTTATCGCTGGAACCATGACATTTTGGGGAATGAACCAGGGACTAGCGGTCGGTGCTCTGCTAGCTTGTATGACTTTTGTGATGCAAAGCGCGCGCACACCAACGAATGCTCCGATCCGCGGTAGTATGAGTGCAGCTACGCTGCGAAGTCACGCTTGGCGTACGACGGAGGAATTGGATACGCTGGACCGTGAGTGCCGCACCATTCACGTCGTGCAATTGAGGGGGCACCTTTTCTTTGGCAATGTGAACCAGCTTAGCGATTACGTGCGCGAGCTCTTTGAAAAGGGTGAAGACCCACGTCACGATAATTATGGCGTTGAGGGCATTCACAGCACAACCGCTCACCCACGGCCGACAATCCGTTGGCTTGTCCTCGATTTCACGTTGGTTGTGGGACTGGATTCATCGGCTGCAGACCGCCTCACCAAAATGAAGTACGTGTGCGACGCAAACCGTTGTAAACTCGTTTTCGCAGCCGTACCGCGCGCGTACGAGAAGTTCACCGAGCACCTCACGGAGCTTTTTGGCGACAACTGCATGGTTCATGTAGCTACTGACTTGGACGGAGCACTTGAATGGTGCGAAGATGATATTTTGGGGAAGCTTGGAACCGAGAAGAACGGTTCTCCTGCTAGTACATGTGCTGCTGATGAAGATGAGTACACGCACCTGCGCAACCTGCGGAGGTTCATGCCTGACCAGCCGCTTGCAGTGCAGCAACGATTGCTGGATTACTTTCACATTCAGGAAATCGACAAGGGCGAAGTGGTGTGGAGGCAAGGTGACACTCCGGACCGCGCACTGTTGCTGGTGGATGGAGCGCTGACTGCTGTGGTCGAGGAAGAAGCGGGAACCACCGAGGAAGTTTCAGTGGGCTCGGTTGTGGGTGAAATGTGCTTTTTGACTGGGGAGAAGCGCAAAACATCCCTCGTCGCCATGAAGCGGAGTGTCGTGTACGTGCTGGATCGCGCGAGCTTCGCTGAGATGCTAAAGAATGACTGCTATTTAGCTTTCTTGTTCCAGGGCATTTCGCTTCGGTACACGTCCTACCGGTTGCAGTACGTTGGCAACCGCATCTGGGAAACCAAGTGCTTGCCTGTATAAGCCACCCAAATAAATCAATTGAATAGATTGCAGTTTGACTGCACATGCATTGCCCGTTCCTCAACTGATGAGTCGTGTGAAGACGAGTGGTGCGCAAATGGAAAGGGTATCAAAGCAAAGCTAGTATTGATAATCTCTTCTAATCTCTGCATCTTCCCTTCGGGCAGTCACTCACTATGGACAGACCGACCGACGTGCCAAACAGTCGGCGCTTCTTTATGTGTAGCACTCACAGACTGGCAATGCGCGCTATTGTTCGCACAGCACTATCCTGGGTCATCTTAGTTCTTGCCAGATCCCGAAGCAGACTGGATAACAGCGCGGATCGCCTTCATCTCGGCCTCGAGACGAACCAGGCGGTCCATGGCCTGTTCCAGCGTCATGCTGCGCTCCACGAAGGAGCCGCCAACAGGGCGTCCAGCCACGAAGGAGCCACGCATGAACGAATCGTTGTTCATAAAGGTTGAGCCCATGCGGATGCGGTTCTGGCGCTGCGCCTCCTGCTTCACGTACTTCTTGCTGCTGACCTTATTCTCGAACACGTTCATGTGATCGACGTGGTTCAAGAGGAAGGTCAGAATTACCTTGCCTAGGTCCTGGATGAAGAACCAGCAGAGGCAGTAGATCCACACGAAGACGGCGAGTTTGAGCGAGATCGCCTCCATCTCCGTGAACGGCCAGAAGATCGCCAGGAGCGTAGACACAATCGTGGCAAAGCAAGCAGCCGCTGCCAGCAGACGGCCAGGGGCACGCGTGAAGAACAGACCATCGGTACGAGCGGTGAACACCGTCATGAAGTCCGAGAGAGAGATCTTCAGGTACATCATCATCATCACCTGGTCGTACGGCAAGTCACCAAGGCCAAAGTAGTGGAGCACACCGTCCTTGTTCCACGAGTCAAGTCCGAAGAAAAGCAGCAGAAGCGAGCTCGCCACAGCGATGAGGCCGAGCGTCGTGGACACCCAGTAAATGCGAGGCAGGTTCCACGTCTCCGGGCGCTTCGAGGGCACCACGTTGTCGTAGGCAATCGAGATAATCGTACCGTCATTCAAGATCGTGATCAGGACCAAAGCAATGACTGGGAGCTTGAAGTACGGGTCAACAGCCTCTGTGCTCTCGTTGGCGTTGTACGGGCACTCACCAACGCGCGGGACGAAGTGCTGAAAGCGGCAGCTGTCCGGGTGGAACAGCAGCACCGAGATAAAGAAGAACATAAGGAGCTGGATCGTGCAGGCAATGCGGTACGTCACGTAGTTGCGCATACGCTGGAAGATCTTACGAGAAAGCGTAATAGCGTTGATGATCACCGACAGACCAGGCTGTGTGAGCACAATGTCAGCAGCAGCACGGGCCGCATCAGTGGATCCTTCAACAGCAATACCGACGTCAGCCTTCTTCAGGGCAGGGGCGTCGTTCACACCATCACCAGTCATACCGCACACCCAGCCACGCTGGCGCAGCACTTCAACAATCAGGAACTTGTGCTCCGGGAACACCTGAGCAAAACCATCAGCACTCTCGACAATGGCACCGTAGTCAGAGCCAAGAGTCGACGAGAGGCCATCTTGCACGTTGGCCGTGGGCAGAACGTCCGTGCCCAGGATAGTCTGGCCCATTCCGAGCAGACGGCAGGTCTCAACAGCAATAGCAGCCTGGTCACCAGTGATCATCTTCACGCCAATGCCGTTCTGGTGGGCAAGCTCGATCGTGCGCTTCGTGTCGTGACGCGGGGGTCCAGGAAAGTCATAATGCCCAGGAATACCCAGCCTCCGTCCGCCTCTTCCTCCGACGTGCGAGCAACAGCAAGCGAGCGAATGCCACGCTTAGCAAGATCAAGCACCTTGACCTCAACTTCCTCCTGAATTTCCGTAACGTTGTGGGCAAGCGCCAAAATAATCTGCGGGGCTCCCTTGGTCACCTTAAAGACTTTTCCGTCCGGGCCGCGGATCGTAGACTGCGTGCGCTTCACCGAAGGGTCAAACGGCATGTGGTCGAGCATCGTGTACTGGTCCAGCGGGCGCAGGTCAATCGCGTTCAGCACAAGCGTGTCCAAAGCATCCTTAGGCGGCTCCTTCCACTTGGCAGAAAGCGCGGCGGTGATCAGAACCTCCTCACGGGTAGCCGTCGGGTGGAAGATCGGCAGGTCATCCTGCAGCTCCATCTTGTTGCGGGTAAGCGTACCGGTCTTGTCCGAGCACAGCATGTTCATGCCTGAGAGGGTCTCAATCGACTGCAGCTGGGTGACAATGACCTTCTCCTCCGCCAGTTTGCGGGAGCCGAGCGCCATCGTGGACGTGCACACAACCTGCATGGCAATGGGGATCGAAGCCACAAGCAGCACCACACAGAAGGCAATAGCTTCCAGGAAGTCCTCGCCGTTGTAGATCAGGTATCCGAGGCAGAAGCCCACCAGGACGAACGAGATGGCCATGAGGAACATGGTAATACGAATAAGGATCTTCTGGAAGTGGCTCACTTCGTCCACGGACGAGATGAGACTTGCCGTCTTGCCAAAGAACGTCTGGCCGCCGGTGGCAGACACCACGGCCTCCACCTCGCCGCGCACGACGGTGGACCCCATCTTGGCGTTGTCTCCGTGGCCATCGTCACGGGGAAGGACTCGCCCGTGAGTGCAGCCTGGTCGATCTGCACGGGGTTGCCCTCACAGATGTCGCAGTCTGCAGGGACCGCCGAGCCGGCCGAGAGCGTGACGCGGTCGCCGGGGACCAGCAGCGCGGCGTTGATGGTCTGGTGCACGCCGTCGCGGATGACTTGAGCCTCGGGCTTGAGACTAGCCTTAAGTGCAGCCACGGCGTTGCCAGCCTTGAGCTCCTCGTACCAGCCTACGACGCCGTTGAGCAGCTGCAGGAAGAGCAGCACGAAGAAGTCGGGGATGTCTCTGGTGATGGCCTCCACGAGGATGGCGAGCCAGATCATGATGGGCATGGGGCCCCAGAACTGCTCGGCCAGCTTGATCCACGGACTCTTCTCCTTGCTCTCGAGCTCGTTGGGGCCGAAGACCTTGAGGCGGCGCGAGGCCTCCACGGTGCTCAGACCGGCCTCGCCTGTGTCCAGCAGCGAGCGCTTGTCCACGCCCATGTAGAAGCGCTCGTCGTTGGAGACGCCGCTGTAGCTGTGCTCGTCGCCGTTGGCGAGCAGCGGACTGTGTTCCGACATGGCTTTCAGTGCCAAGCGTCGGTCCGTCTGAAGGTCTTTTGGGGGATCGATCCGCTTGCCGCCTCTGTGGGGAAATGAGAAGTGAGCGGACCGGTGGCTCGGGCGGAAGCGGGAGGCTCGTAAAGATTCGTTTCCCTTTCCAGCCAATCACAGCGACCGGTCCGCTCTCTGGCAAATACCTTTTTTATTTAACGGACGAAAACATGGCTTTTGGGATCATGCGCTTTACGGGGACTTGGGGCCTCTGCCATGGTCCAGCCATGCGCTGGCTGGCCCGGCTGGTCTATTGTGCTCAGCTCTGCCGTATAATAACTCAAATAACTCAGGCATGTGAAGCCCAGCTGGAATATTCCACTTAGCGGCTTCCAAGCGCCCAGCTGGGAGTCCGTCCAATTTTGCCCTCCACGGGTATCGCATACGACTATGCCATGCCTCGTGCCTTGGACTCAAAGTTCGAGTGCCTCTGCGGGATGTAGGAGCGGCGGAATGGGAAAACCACGGTGCCGTCCAGAAAGATCGGCGGAGACACTGCGAATGCGCTCGGTTCGGCCGTGCAAGCTCTGGACGGACAAATCCGCCCTTGAAGCCAGATGTCGCCTCGGTATCCACACACGACAAGAGTGTGGTCCGCCTCGCGCAGACGAGGGTCGTCTCCGTTCGAACACCTCGGCTCAAATTATTTACGGTCGGCCATGTGACCGTCATCCACCCCATCGTCCGTGCCTCGTGCTGAACGTAAATGTTAAAGTCGCTCTGCACCCCCTCGCTGCGACGCCGTTTGAATGAGCTGCTCGTCACAGCGATTGTGCTGCTTGGTGTTTGCGAATTGAGGAGGACAGCCGCCGTCTTTTAACTCGAGAGTGGGTTTCGTGTGACGTCCGTATCATTCGACGCGTCGCCGTTGCAAACTTGTCCTACTTGCCGCAAGGATCTAGAGGTTGCTACACGAGAATTCGCATGCGTATGAAGCCACCACAAACCGAATACCAAACTTCCTTGCTCGGGATGCGAAAGCACCCAGCGCGTTTAACAACACCAGCTTATGTTTGCGCGACCGGAGGAGAGTGCGTTGGTCCCTAGGCTTTCCAGGCTTCTCGCAGCCCCGCCTCAGCCTGTAGATGGGAGCGAGGCTCGCTTCTCAGTGCCTTTACGCATCGGTATCATCGAAGATCAGTGTTTAGGACATGCTTGTAGCAATGAGTGTGGAGCCCATGAGAACGAGACAGACAACTCCAATCTTAAGAGCGTTCGTCGATGGACGTGTCGTATTTCGAGAACTTATTGGTTGACTGTGAGCTCGGTCTTCTCCGGTTTCGGATTCTGGCTGCCAGCACTGCCAAGCAACCAAATGCAGTCGCTACCCAGCGCTATGAACCAGATTTGACGTTGCCTCGAAGGCACGAGGATGTCGTGTGTGCCGATCATCCGCCATGCTCACTTTTGATCAGTTTGATTGGAAAGAGGTGGTACGTTATTTATTTTCACAGTACGAACTCAACATTCGTCACTCACGCATTTGCATGAAATGCATGTACATGATTGGTTGAACTGTGGCCCTTTCAACCAATAGCTGTGCGCCTGCTTTCTTACCCTTGTCCGAAGAACTTACTTCTTACGACGCGAGTCGAACTCGGCCTGAATCTCTTCGGCAGACTTGCCCGAAGTCTCGGGCACCAGCTTCAACGCCAGCAGGTAGAAGATCGCAAGAAGCACCACGAACGGCACGTAGGCGTAGTCCTCGAGGGCATCCGACACGTACGGGTATGATACGCCCACGATCAGGTTGCACAGCCAGTTGATACCGATGCACAGGGACGAAGCGCTCGCGCGAATCGAGTCCGGGAACATGTCGGCGGTCATCACCCACACCAACGGACCCAGTGTGACGCCGAATACGATCACATACAGAGCAGTGAACACGATCGAGAGCGCCGACACGTCAATGACGAAGGCCACCGTCATGCCGATCGACATCACCACCATGCCCGCCAGGCCCCACAGAATCATGTTCCGGTTGCCAAAGCGAATGGCAAGCACGCCCGTGAAGAAGGCCGGCCAGATGTTGATGAAGTCGATGATGAGCGTGCCGACGCGCGAGTCCGAGATACCAGCGTCCGAGAATATAGTGCCCGAGTAGTAGAACACCGCGTTAATACCCGAGAGCTGCTGCGCGCACGAGAGCAAGATGGCACCGGCCAGCTGAAGGCGGTAGCGAGGCGCGAACATGGACTCCTTCACAGGCGGCTCACCGGCAATGCGACCCTGCTCAGCGTCACCCAGCTTGTTCGCCACCTCTAGCCACGACAGCACCGTGCCCACGTTCTCCTCGCCGTACAGTCGAGCGATCACCGATCGGGCCTCGTCGCGACGGTCCTTGGTGAGCAGCCACGCCGGACTCTCAACGCTCATCGTCGGGGCCAGGAGCAAGAACAACGCTCCCAGCACACACGGGAACGCTGCCAGGTATCGCCAGCCGCTGCTCGTGTTGGCGAAGAAGAAGCAAATGGCTGGGAACAGGATGCCGATGGTCGTGGAGATCTGCAAACCCAGACCCAGCGTGTTGCGCATGTGCGGCGGCGACAGCTCGTTCACGTACGCGCCGATGGTGCCCGTGGCAGTACCCGACGCTAAGCCGGAAATGAGACGGCCAGCAGCGAACGGCCAAACATTGGACACGGCCGCCTGGATCACACCACCGATAATCATAAAGACGCAGTTGATCATCAGAACCTTCTTGCGACCGAGCTTGTCGCTGAAGTGGCCGCAGCAAAGAGAGCCGATCATGGCGCCGAAGATCCATGCATTCACGGCGAACGTCCACTCCAGTTTCGAGTGGCCCGGGAACATGAGGCAGGTGTCCTCCTCCACGGGACGAGCATCGCACTGGGCAGTGTCGTTGTACTGCGACAGGTTCATCTGCGAGGTCGACCAGCCGCTCTGGAACGGCTGCAACAGAGAGACCAGCACGCTGGTGTACAGGAGTCGCTTGGGCTTGAGTTGGCGCGCAGCCGTCTTGGTGGCCTCGTCGAAGGCGTTGATGTTAGCGTCAACACCCTTGCTAGGCGTGGGAACGACCTCATTGTACACGGGCTCCATTGTATCTGCAGTCTCGTGCGATGGTTCGGCCATGGTTAGCTAGCACTAAAGTACTTGAGAGTGAGGTCGACGAAAGTGTTGATTTGGAAGTTGGTTGAGTAGCTGCTGCTGTAGCTGTTGCTACCTTGGAAGGTGAAACTGGAAATGAGCTGTTGACCGTTAGCTGCAGTGGACAGGCAGCACGCCTATCAACACAAACAAAGAGCGTACTCTGCAGAGACGCGCAGCTTGCTTGAAGTTGCCTGTCGTTTCGGTGAGCAAGTTGTGTTGAGCCAGCCAACCAACCCACGAGCACATCGTTGCCCCAGCGAGTCGGTTGTGTGTCTACGCCACATGACCGTGAGCTGCCCCACTCGTTCAATACTTAATGTGCCTGAAATTCAGAGACCGACGCGAGAAGCGACGTTGTAACAAGCATTCGACGAGGCCATAAGGCGAGGTTGTGTCTTAGCTACTGGAATGACGAAGATCCATGTGCCGGGGTTGGGTGAGCTACATGGCGAACGCCTGGTGAAACCAGCTCGGTGTGCGACAAGAACAAGCTGGTGAGCGCACGTCAAACACGGCGCGAGGATCACATGAGTCCATTAAAGCGATGTATCATGTGCTCGACGGCGTTTCCACGCTGCTTTTGCAAGACGTTGTGGTCTAGCCTGCAACCACGTAACACGCCTAGTCACGGCAAATGAAGGCTGATGGGCAACAAAGAGAGATAAAGAACGTGTTGATGTCGCCACTACTGTAAAATCAAGCCTTATGGACTCGAAAAAATGCAAGGCAAACCAGCCAAGCGCTCTTTCAGCGAACGCTTCTCGCTAGTTTTCAACAGAAGTTCGTATGACGGAGGAGTGGTGCATCCGTCCTTGCCCTTGGCTGGGTCCCAGTAGAACTCGTAGGCAAGCTCATCGTTTAACGGCCAGTCGTGCTGGAACCGCTCCGCCAGGTCCGGGTTTGACATGAACGGTCGAACGAAGCTCACCATGTCGGCTGCGCCGCTGCGAATGACTCCCTCTGCGGTGTCACGTGAGTAACTGCAGTTCGCCATCACAACGCCCTTGAAATGATTTTTGGCATCGAAGACAGTCATCACGCGGCACTTGTCCGAGTACCCGAACCCGAAACCATCCAGGATCGTCAGGTATCCGAGATCGAGCTCTGACAGGCGCTCGAAGGCGTAGGTGAACATTTCGGCGCTGTCTTCGCTGCCCATTCCGCCATATTTACTCGAGGGTGATACCCGCACACCGATTCGGTGGCTGGGGTACACGCTCTTGATTGCCTCGATGATTTCATGCAAGAGGCGGTAACGGTTCTCGAACGAGCCACCGTACTCATCCGTCCGCAGGTTCGTGCAGGACTGAAGGAACTGATCGATCAAGTATCCGCTACCAGCGTGCACCTCTGCTCCATCAAAGCCGACTTGCTTGGCCAGCTCCGAGCACTTTCGGTACTGCTCCACCACACCCGGAATCTCGTCGATGGTCAGTTCACGAGCTCGTTCAAAACCTGTGTGCTCGCCATCGACGTTGCGAGTGCTGCCTCCCTCGTACAGCGTCGCCGACGCCGACACCACCTCGTTGTTGTCGTGGAAGGAAGGGTGTGACTGGCGCCCCATATGCCATAGCTGCACGAAGATCTTGCCTCCCTTCTCGTGCACGCGGTCGACGACCTCCTTCCACCCCTTGAGCTGCTCGTCGTTGTACAGCGCCGGCGATCCGTACCACCCGAAGCCCTGTTCGGAGATAGCGCACCCTTCCGAGATGGTGAGTCCGGCCCCGGCACGCTGCTCGTAGTAGATCGCCTGTATTTGATCGGGGGCATGCGTGTCTGGGTTGATTCGAGCCCGAGTGGCGGGGCCGAAGACGACGCGGTTCTTGAGAACGAGGTCGTCGCCCAGGGGCAGCGGTGTGAAGAGCTTGTAGCTGTCGGTGGGGGACATTTTGCGCGATGCTGGTGGTGGTTGAAGAGTTGAGTCGAAGTAATCAAATTGAAAACTGGCACGACAAGCGGGCGCGGCAGCCATGCCCCGGGTGTGTTGTGTTCGCAGGATTACCTCGAGGTTGCGCGGCAGTAAGCGTGATTATGGTCACTAATATCAGTACTTTTCTGGCATAATCAGCCCTTGATGCGATAAAATGCGTCGGGATCAAACACCAATCGTTTCTTGGGTAGCATGCGCTCTTGAAGTATGCTGGAGGAACCCGCCGCACTATCTATCTACGTGGAGAGTCTTTTTCCCGACGTGGTGGCCACAATGCGGCACAGATCGGCTTCGATTGCCTTGACTTAATTTACGCAATCAGATTCGAAATGGCTACACTCGCGTCTTTGTGAACATCTGACGCGAGCTCACTGCACCAGCAGAGCTCTCCTTCGGCATCGTCAGTATCGGTATTCGTGAGGTTACTATTGCTCTCAGCACTCACTTTGCAATTTATTTCAGTGTTATTGGTTTGCACGTTGGTTCAACACTGGCTGCAGAAGCTGAAAGGTAGTCGAGAATAAATTCAAGGTTTCATGTGTGTCTCCCTGAATGAACTGTTTTTCGCCATCCAACAGGTTGTATAGTGGAGAGAGCACGTTCAACGTTGAGCCGTCCATAGCCGAAAATATTGTTTGGGAAGGTGGTGGCGGAGGTGTTTCCACATGCACCGTGAACGAGGGCACTATTGACGATACTTGGTTCCTTTGCTGCTGTATTGGTCAGCGCCGTCCAAATCTCCTCGTATGTTAGCTCCGGTTTAGCGCTTAGGAGCAGCGCTACTGCCCCAGCAACATGCGGTGCGGCCATGCTCGTTCCCGAGGTAATGGCATAAACGTTGTCTCGCGTCCACCACGCCGAGTATACTCTTACCCCAGGTGCCACAATGTCCGGCTTAATGCGGCCCTGAGGTGAAGGTCCCGTGGCACTCTGAGGTAATAGTGAGTCGTCAGAGCTGGAGGCACCAACTCCAATAACGCTGTTTCCATCCGCGGGTGAGACCACAGTACTACATTTTTCTGGTGACCCAGAATTGCCAGCGGAAAATATTGGAACGATGCCCGCAGCGCGCCATGCCGCAATAACGGCAGTAAAGTCCACTGATCCACGAACAATACCCCAGCTATTGTTAACGACGTGCGGTGCCTTGCTGCAATCCTTGTTCTTGCCCCTTACGTCTGTCGGGCACAACATAAATTGAGCACAGGCCAACAGGCTGGATTCACGACACGACGTTAAACTGCTGCAACCTCGGCAAGACATCCATTTTGCCCCCGGGGCCACCCCAATGCCCTTGCCGGCTATCAACCCCGTTACGTGCGTTCCGTGGCCTGATTCATCGTACGGGGTTTCTCTCTTGAGTTCAGGGTCATACCATCCATTGTCTCCCACAAAACTATCTCGCAATGCCTCGTGTGTAAGGCGTACACCACTATCAATCGTTGCGACGGTGACGTTGTGACCAGTAATTCCTGTGTCCACAAAGTCGTAGCACCAATTATCCTAATACCCCACGCTTCATTTTTCGCGATCAAATCCATCTCCACAGCAGTCGATGCATCCACAACTTCGGCTTCGAAATTATTCCCCATTGTAAGGATATTTTCCTCGTGTATTTCGTTGATCGACGGCTCCTTCGTCAGCTTTAGCAGCAGCTCCATCGACGCGTTAACGATGAAGATTTGATTGGAGATCCAGAATGTCGTCGAAGATGAAAACAGCGGTTGGGCAGCAAAAGCAGCTTCTTCAGCTAAAATCTTCGTTACTGGCCGTAGTGCCTTCGCTGCAGCAGTCTTGAGTACACTTACAAGCTGCGTGATCCGAGCCCCTCTCGACAGTGGCTGCGAGTCGATTACCCTCGTTGAATTGAATTCAAAGGCCTCCGTCAGCGCTGCGAGAGTGTCTTCACGCATTGTCACCATCAAGTTCACCGTAGCTTGCTTCCGGAGAGTTCGATAGACATCCGTGTGCACTTGGGGTGGTTCGCGGACTGAAGATGCTTCTAGTATGCTTAGCAACATGGCAAGAATCACAATCCAAGTTGGTAACACGACCGTCATCTATCTTCGCTGTCAACTTCGTCAAGGAATCACAAATGAATAATGAATAATGCTCCGTAGCAGCAAGAATTCGTCATTGCACGGTGCAACAAAAGGCAGGCAGCCGTGTCCCTGTTCATGGGACTCGAAGTTATCAGATACCGTTGTCGGGGTGCCAATACTCGCGTCCCTTCACATATCAAGAAGGGATCTTCTTGAGTGCCAAGTGGTGGATATGCGACCACTGCGCTTCATTCTCGTGGCTTGCGTGCTGTCACAGGTGTTGCCGTCTTATGCATGCTTGACATGCGCCAACGAAAAATGCTAATTGTATTTTGCCCTTAATATTTTGCGTAACAGCTAACAAGAGCAGACGGCGACGGAGATGCCAACGAGATGATCAGTGCAGAAGCAGAAGATGCAGATCCTAACGAGCTCTCGCCGTGGACGGACGAAATAAAAACAGAGGACTTTCCAGATGAGCCCCTCTCGGAGGTGACCAGGCAACAAAGATAAAATGCTGCTTAAAGTGTAAATGTTCATGTTGTATTTCTGGTGATCAAATAGGCGGAAGAAGAGGAGTCACCTCTGTCCGAAGAGGAGGAGGATGGTGAAATATATGAAGGCATGCAAGGCGAAAGAACGGATGCCGTCGAGCCAATCGAGGATACTGAGGACTTGCACGAAGAGCAGATGGACAACGCCGATGATTGGGAAGACTCTCTTGACGAACAGCGCGGCCAGGTATGTGATTGATAAACTACTGAATTGTTTATTGACATATACCGAGGTCTTTCGAATAGTTAATGGTACTTCAATCTTTATGAAGGAGCTGGAAAAGCGTGAAGAGATTTTGCATTATAATGAGGTGGAGGACTCGACACACGAGAGGATACTGAACGATTATGACATCGCGATGCACGAATTGGTACGTGAGGATCGTGCAACTTCGGCTTCGTTTACACAAAGGACCTAACACTGTTGGTATTTGATGCGATTCCTTTCCAACGTGCCAAGAGAGCATCGGGAAAATTGGACCCAACAGACGAAAGCCCATCGTTTGAAGAGTTTCGCGAAAGACGGCGAAGACTGGTGGGATAATTTGCCTGCTGGGCTCCGGGAGAGTTTTTGAGTGCTAAATGTCGTCAATAATTGTAGGAAGCGCAAGAAAGTGAAATGGAATTCGCTGTCGAAGAGCAAGGAGATCGTGACGACGAATCTTCGAGTGTAGGCGACACGAGTAGCGACGAAGAAGGAGGCGGGACAGAGGAAGCTCTAGCCTTGGACGACGAAGATGAGGATGAAGCCCTCCCGATCGTCCCCGGTCTGACTGACGTCGACCTGGTCGCGTTCAACGCTGAGTACGCGGACGAAGAGGTGCTGGACAAGATCATCGACTGGTCGTACGACCAGGTCGCAGCGCTCTCTCTGCACCGCGACAACTACATCCACGTCGAGGACCTGTACCAGTTCCTGCTGAAGACGCTGAACCCGCTGGACGAGGAGATCGACGCCGAGGACGAGGAGATCCTGAAGGACGCCGTCACGGAGCTCCGCCAGCAGCAGGGACTCGTGGACGACGATATGGTCCTGTACCGAGGCTTCATCGCGCGCGGGATGCCGCTGCGCTTCCTGCAGAACCTGGCCCGCCAGATGCACCAGACCGTCCAGACGCGGCGCCTACAGACGGCCGGAGAGCTGTAACCATACCATAAAGTGGTGTGCACTTCAACTTGGACAGCAAGAACATGTAGCCATCGCAATCATTCCCGTTTAACGGCTCTTGGATCTCCTTCGCCTTGATTGGCTGAATACGCGTGGACGCCCTGTGGCCCTGCGCACGCCCCGCTCACTTGTCAATTTGCTCGCGCATACTCAAGTCAAGAGAGAGCGAGACAGCGATGGCGACCTCAACCGAAGACACGGTGAAGAAGGCGGCGGCCGCGTCCACGGGCGCGCTGCTCACGTCGCTCTTCGTCACGCCGCTGGACGTGGCCAAGGTGCGCATCCAGTCGCAGATCCAGCCGGCGGCCGCGCCCAAGACGCTCGCGGAGCTGCGCGTAACCCACGACCGTGGCCGAGCAATGCCGCTGCCGCAGCCGCTGCGTGTGTAACCGCTCCGTAACCCGCCCGGTGGAGAAGCTGTCGCCCTTGAGACGGGGCCAGGTCCTGCCAGCCATGCGCATGTCCTGCTCCGCGCCCTGGCGCCGCCTCAGCTGCAGGGGACGACGCACGCGCTGCGTCACATTTTCAGGACGGAAGGCCTGGCCGGCCTGTTCGCGGGCCTGTCCCCCGCCATGGTGATCGCCGTGCCGTCCACAGTGCTGTACTACATGTCCTACGACCTGCTGCTGCAGGAGGGACAGCAGCAGCTGCCGCAGATTCAGGGACTGGTGCCGTTATTGGCGGGAGCGACGGCCCGAATTGTTGCAGCGTCCATGACGTCGCCCATTGAGCTCATCAGGACGAGGATGCAGGGCGAGCAGGCTGGGGCCAACATCTGGACCACGTTCCAGCAGGCCGTGCGACGTGGAGGATACAGGTCGCTCATGAACGGCCTGGGAGCCACGCTCGCCAGGGACGTGCCTTTCTCGGCCATCTATTGGACGTCCTACGAGTCGCTGCAGAAGCGTTTGCACTCGGCGGACCTGGACACGACGAGAACGCAGAGGGCGTTTGTGAGCGGAGCAGTGTCCGGCGCCATCGCGGCGACGGTGACCACCGTTCGACGTCGTGAAGACGTTGCAGCAGGTATCGATGGCCGCACAGGGCTCCCAGCCGTCCGGAACGGTGGTGCTTCGACAGGTCGTACAGAGCAGAGGATTGAGCGGTGCCTTCACGGGACTCAGCGCCCGCCTCGCACGCGTCGCGCCGTCCTGCGCCATCATGATCTCATGCTACGAGCTCGGGAAGGAGAAACTTGGCCTCGCATGAGCGGAGGAGACCATGCTTGACCAGGGTCACTTATCCAAGTAGGCAGCTAAAATGTAAGTAGAGCCGAGGGACCTCATTGCTCCGGGATAAGTCACTCTTTGTTGCGGGTGGCCATTATAAATTAAGATCCAGTTCGTTTGCTGTTAGACGTTTACATGAAGCGGATTGATGGTGATCAAGGTCGTCGGATGGATGCTTTTTTCATCAATCTGGTCAGAATACATGGGAACGTGCAGATAGCAGTCTTTGAGTTACACCACGAGCCCTCGTCGATATCAAAATCTGCTCGCAGCTGAGAATGTTGAGAAGAGTGTGGTTTGAGTTGGTCGACGCTGACAATGGCCAAGCGTTTGCGGGCATTCGGCCTTCTTCACTCGACTTTGACGAAACCAGAGTTCTGGAGGATTTTCGAGATGCAGTCTATGATAAGTTTCCAGGTGATCTCGCCCAGTTTGCTCGGTTCGAACTGCTCCTTTATAGGAATCGAGCATCATACAACCTAAGGCAGCAGCCATTGGACGAGTCTTGGCCCGTTGGAACGCTCGGTCAGCCAACGGATCGAATCATTATTGCAGTGCCGCAGTCAGCCCGTCAGCTTCAGAGCCTTATGCTCACGATTCCTCCGATTGATTGGGAAGTTGTAACCGGACAGTGCCCTCAGCTTTCTCCTGGTGAAAACGAATTGTTGATTCGATTGCCACAATCATATATCGATGGAACTGGAATTGGACGTACTGGTGGGAAGCCGTTGGTCCTTTTCCGTCGACCTTCGATGACAGAGCAATGGAATGAGATGCAACGCTGCTCTATATGGACCCATGCGCTTCTTTGGGTTATTGGTCCACCAGGCTCGGGAAAGTCGTGTACAGCACTCGCTTTTGCCTACTCACTGAATCGTCGGCTTTGGGATGTGATCTGGATTCATTACTCGCGGAAGTTGAGGCATTTCAATTGTGTTTGCATCCGTGGCAACCAAAAGGCTATTTGCATTATCGACGAGGATATGGTTGAGTTGCAGCTAACACAAATATTAGATTCGACTTCGACCGAGTGGGGAACGGTTGTCTTTCTGGATGGATACACACACTCATCTATCAAGGGAGAATAAGCTCTTGTGAAATGCCAAAAGTGGCATGAGTGCAACAAAAACATACACCGACTAGTGTGTGTTTGCTCGATGTCGGCAGCAACTGGTGACATTTATCGTAGTGACGATAGCGTACCGATTCCGGCGACTATGAAGATCGATTTTGTACGTCGTTTGGAAAGTGTGGAGACACAGCCATCGTCGAACGAATGTGCCGCACAGGAAAATGTGGAGTTTTCAGCAATATCATATCCTGATGTGGGGCTGTATGATCGGATGCTATATACACTGGAAATCTTGGAGATATGAGGAATACGAGCAAGCATTTGCCCATGACGATTTTTCTATTGCGTTAAGGACGTGTTTTCACAGCCCCGTGAAGCAAGTGATGAAGGGGAGCAATTAATGCAGAGAACCAAGTTGCTGAAAGAGAAGTATTTTGTGGCAGGTGGAAGTGCACGCCTAATGTTTGATTGCACAACAAATAAGGCTATTGAAGATCTCGATGATGCTATGCGTGCATTATCGGATAGCGAGCTATATCTTTATGGCCGAATCGGTGAATCCTCGCCAGATGCTGTCAATCGCTTGCTAGCTCACTATCACCATCCCTTTGGGCGCGACCCTGACGTTCGTTTGATAAGCAATTACGCCATGCGCAGACTTGCTATTAAACTAGGTCCCGACTTGGTAGAGAGGCTTCCAAGGGTGTGCGAAGTCAATCCGTCCGTGGACGGTTTTTTCCTCGAAGCCTGGTTTTTCACGAATCTTTATCACGGTGGCATACATTGGGTGGACTCAGAACAATACCATGGCCTCTGGGAGGAATCGTCCGCAGTATACTTCGATCCAGGCCGATGTGAAATCAATATTTGCCTAGACAAACCAATGTGGATGGCCCCACTACTGTGGAATCAAGGCGGGAATGACGCTGTCTTCGTCGATAAGGATTGCAAGATAGTTCGGTTTGCTCAAGTGACGCGCGCTAACCGCCATTCTTTCGAATCCGATCCTTTTGTTGTGGTTTTGAACAAACTCGCAGCTGGTGTCGTGAACACGATCGATTTGGTTGAGCTGTATTATGTGGTTCCAATCGAGACCTTATCGTCGTTCCAACTCCCTGTTAGAACGGAACAATTTGTAAGGGACGTTGTACAAGTTACTTCTTCGCCAGAACGAGCGAGTCGGAGACGAGTTGACCTTGTGTTCGAGGGATGCACAGGAAACGTTGTGGTCATCGGAGTCGACTATAAAATGACCTATACCGGTATCCGCCATATCGAAGCAGCACCGGTTAAGCGCCAACACATTTAAACATTTTAAAGGTTACTGAACACTTTAATAACCTAAGCATTACCGGATCTTTCATCTATCGCACTTCAGCTACTCCACAGTACACTCTTTATCTCCAAGTGAAATTACTCTTGACCTTGGTTGGCCATCTAGCGTTACAACTTGACATGCCAACCTTACCACTAATCACCGTTTGCTATGTAGATAACAAATCAAGGAACTGGCATCTTTCCGAGCACAGATCATGCTTGGTCGGGATCACTCATCCAAGTTGGCAGCAAAATGCAAATAGAGCCAATACGAGGATGAGTGACTTCATTGTTCCAGAATAGTCAGCTTTGTTGCCAGGGGACATCATAAATTAAAATGCAGTTCGTTCGTGCTAGGTGTAGTCGATTGGGTTAACTTTAAAAGTAACTACACGATACTGCGTTGGTATGCTAGCCCGCTTCGTCACCGACCTTCGCTGGCCAACTTTAATGGATCAGTTCTTAATTGATGCAATCGCAAGTCTCTTCTCGATATCCACGACAGATCTCGGGACCATTGGAAATGACCACTCCATACGCAGGGCACGAATGTAGCACCGCACCTTGAGCTCCATGTAGTAGGGAGAGTTCTTGTTGACAATCGAGACCGTGCCGTGACAGTAATCGTTGTAACAGTAAGAATAGTTGTAAACCTTACTGTGTAGCAAATCCTTGCCATGCACAACGTTTCCGTAAGCATAAGAACAGGATGATGCAAAGCATTTCTCAGGATACCGTACCTGGATCAACCCCACTGCAGTGCATGGCAAGCCTCTACAGATGGGCCCTTCCGACGCCGGCAACGTCCAGAATGTATCGATATTACTGAACGTCACACTGCAGGTCCTGGAGGAGAACGGTCACCTCATGTTACATGGCTTGGCCTCACAATAACAAATTAACATTCCTCTTCAGGATCTTACCATTCATCGCCGGTCTTGTGGCTCTTTAAACCGATGACACAGCCGTCCAAACTTGAAGTCATCGACGTACTGAAAGTATCTTCGTTAAAATATTCCTCGTTGCTCATTCTCGCTCGCCTGCCTTTCTCAAGTCAAAAGTACGACTGAGCATTGAAGGACTTGCATGCTGCCTGGACTTGACAACAAACCGCAAACATTGTGCCTGCTTTTCTTCTGCATTTCAGCGACTTTGCGGAGATGGTCGTCGACAACCTGGTGAGTTCGCATTCTGCTTGACCTGAAGGGTTCGAAAATGGGGATGGAGTTTTATTGGGTTATGGGTTTTATGAAAGTCCCACCCACCCATTCAGCTTCATTTCGGGGAACATTGCCGTTCAGGATACAAACATAAAGGTTAAATGGTGACATCATCGTCTAAAGAAAATCCCAGAACCTCGACCCACCCGCCCGCTAATGCAGTACCACCCACCCGGTCAGATGTGAAAACATGGGTTTTGTCTACCGGTAACCCTGCTATCTGCGCGCGGTTACGTTCTGGGGGTACGAGCGCAATTCTGGACGCCACGTTCGGGTTACGCCAAGTTACGGCGAGTCGCATGTTTTTGATACCCAGTCACTTTCTGGTGGAAATCGCTCGTCAAATCCAGAAACGCGACCAAGCAAGCAAGACCCTAACACTCCCGATAAGCAATGCTGGCGCAGGCAGCGCGACGCAGCGCCCAATTCGGTGCGACCCACAACTTCGCGGCCTCGGTAGGTTACTCCTGACACCAAAATTCACGCAGAGTCCCAGTATGTACCCCCAGTAACACAAAAAATGACGATTTCTAACCGGACTGTGCTGTTTGCTGCTGCAGAGAGGCTTCGGACTGACCGGCAGCCGCTACCAGACGCTGGTGAAGCCTGCAATGAAGGCACCAGCTAAGAACACGCCGCTGTGGACGCGTCTGGGCTTCCAAACTTCCAAGACCCCCAAGCAGCCGCTCGTGTACTCGACCAAAGTTCGGGTGTGTACTGGAGCTAGGAGTTGGGGTGGTGCAATGCAATGCCTTTAGCATTGCAATTCAATTTGGAGATGTGGATGACGTTGCAGTGGTGGTCGTGCTGACGTGGCTGTGGTTGGTGCAACTCGACAGAAGTTTGCGGCGTCCACGGCGACGATCGAGAACGTGACCGCCAACCGCCCAGTGGCGTACTGGATCTTCGGGACGGCGGCAATGGTCGGCGGCATGATTGCCGTCGGTGGCGTCACGCGTCTTACGCGCTCCGGACTGTCCATGGCAACGTGGAAGCCGCAGGGAGGCCTGCCGCCCATGAACCGGGAGGAGTGGGAAGCCGAGTTCGAGATTTACAAGAAGTTCCCGGAGTACCAGCAGCGTACGAACATGGTGCGGCGTTGAGAGGTGGAGATTGGGTTGTTGTTGCAGCGTGTTGACACTAAAAGTATCTTTGTACGCTAACAGACGGTCGAGGACTTTAAGGGCATCTTCTGGTGGGAGTACAGTCACCGTATGCTGGGACGCACGGTAGGCCTGGTGTACACCATGCCGCTGATCTACTTCGGTCTGCGCAAGAGGCTGCCGCGCGAACTGTACACGCGTTTCGGTGTGCTGTTTGGCCTGGGCGCGGCGCAGGAGCCGTCGGCTGGTGGATGGTGCGTAGCGGACTGGAGGAGCACGGCAAGGAGCAACTGAAGAAGAAGAACGAAGTGCGCGTCAGCCCGTACCGTCTTGCCACGCACGTAAGTTACTTAAATATCGATTCCGAGGTGTTGGTTCTAGGTGGGATTCTGACGATGCTCGTTATTATTGTTGCATTTTGTTCGATAGCTTGCCTTCGCGTTCACCACGCTGGGTGTTCTTATCTGGACGGGCTTCAGTCTGATCTCGCCTCCGTCGCGTGCGGCGATGACGCGCGAGATGATCTCGCCTGACGTGTTGAAGCAGACGACTCGTATCCGCAAGATCTTGGGCCACGTCTCCACCGTGCTCGGTTACACGATCATCTCGGGTGCGTTCGTGGCGGGCATCGACGCCGGCATGGCCTACAACACATTCCCTAAGATGGACGGGCAATGGATCCCGGACGACCTGTTTGTGATGGAGCCCAAGTACAAGAACTTCTTCGAGAACGTGCCGCTCGTGCAGCTCGACCACCGTCTCCTGGCCATGAGCACCATCGCGGGTTTCACCGGCGTGTACGCCATGGCTCGCCGCCCGCACATCTGGAGCCAGTTGCCGCAGCAGTCGCGCACGGCACTGAACCTGAGCTTGGCGTGTGCTTCTGGCCAGGTGTTGCTTGGCATCACCACGCTGCTCAACTGCGTGCCGATCCCGCTCGCCGTCTCTCACCAATGCGGCGCCATCGTGCTGCTGACGTCCTGCCTGTGGTCGCAGCACACTCTAAATTTCGCCAAGCCCATCAAGGCTGCAGCCAAGGCGGCCATCAAGGCCGCACCCAAGGCGCTTTAAGAAGCTGCTTCATCCATTGTGAACTTATCGTCGGGGATTGCTTGACGCCAATTGCCAATTGCACATTGAAGTGCATGAGGGGAGTCATCAATCGCCATAGAAAAACGTCCGAAAAAAGCACTTTTTGCATCTCTTCAGTACGTCTCCCTTCCGAATCCGATCGAATCCGTTGATATCATCTTCCACGCGACATCGTCTCTCAACTCCATTAACCACTTCACTCACTTCTACTATACCTCCTTCTGCTATCTTTCAAACACAATTCCAGCTAACCCACCCCACTTTTCGATAGTGCTGTATAATCCCAGAACTCCAATATGGACGACTCAGGTCTGAACTGGAGCTGCATCTCGTCACCTCTCCTTGTACACCTACTGACATCTTATTTGCATTACCAGCTACTGCGGGCGACCGCCGCGGCATGTGGTCCATGATCAAAGAGGGCTACGAAGGTCTGGTGAGTACCGTCATCCGTCCCTTGCGAGCGCAGTACTCGCCATCCGAATTGGGTCCCAAGCGCGCACAGATCGGGGACGTGGCAGTGCAGCGACTGGACCTGAAGCTCAAGAACCCGGCGGGTTATACGCTCGAGTGCAGCTGGTGGAAGCCCCGCCAAGACAAATCTAAGAACAAGCACGGGGAGGCGACATCTCCAATAGACAAACGGCCGTGCATTGTGGTGCTGCATGGCAATAGCTCGTGCCGACTCGGGGCACTGGAGATCGTTATGTATGCGTTACCGGCGGGCTTCACGGTGTTTGCATTGGATTTCTGCGGCTCCGGACTCTCGGAGGGCAAGTACGTGTCGCTTGGGTTCCATGAGCAGACGGACATCGCCACGGCGGTTAAGTACGTGAGGAAGACGGGCGAGGCATCGAGCCTGTGTCTGTGGGGACGCAGTATGGGATCGGTGGCAGCGTTGATGTACGCCGAGGCGGACCCGTCCGTGAACGCCATGGTGCTGGACTCGCCGTTTTCGAGTCTGCCTAAGCTGGCGACGGAGCTCGTGGAGGACGGCAAGCTCGGCGTACCCAAAATCGCCGTGAAGCTGGTCATGCGACTGATTCGGCGGGATATTAAGAAGCGGGCCAAGTTTGACATGTTCAAGCTCAAGCCGATTGCAAAAGTGCACAAGTGCGCGGTCCCAGCATTCTTTGTCGTGGGGCTGCAGGACGAGTTGGTGGGGCCGCACCACGTGGAGGCGCTGTACAAGCTCCACAATGGACCAAACCAACTCTTCAAGTTCCCGGGCGGGCACAACAGTCCCCGTCCGTTTAACTTTTCATCCAGGCCCTGCAGTTTCTGCGTGTCATGGTTGGGCTGATGCCTTTGCCCGACGACTTGTCGACCTTTGACTTGTCGCCAGCGCAACGGCAACAACTGCGAAACGGGGACCCTCTCAGCCGGCTCCAAAGCCCAAGAAACCATCACGAGTGTACAAGAACCCGCTCGAGCAGGGCGTATCAATTGAGGCTGTGCACAAGATGTCTATTAAGGAATTGAAGCAGTGCATTGATCGCGCAGGCTACAGCGACGTCACATGCATCGAAAAGAAGGAGATGGTGGAGCTTGTACTCAAGTTGTACGCAAGGTACAGGCGGTCCAGCAAGCAGGCAGCTAATGACAGACAGAATCCGACGGAGATGGCAAAGAAGGAAAGTAAGGGCTCTGAAGAAAAACCTACTCCGACGTCGTCGGACACTGCGGAACCTGTCAACTTGACATCAGCACAGAGGCATCTTCCTTCTCCTAAGGGTCGCCGTCGCAGTGAAGGCGATGTTCATCCTGAAAAAAATAGTGAAGGGGGCGTACCAGCTTCAGGAGCAGAATCACCGTCACTGCTGTCCTCGATGCAAAGCAGCACGTCCAGTATCATCTCTGACGCGGAGTTAGCTCGAAGATTAAGCATCGACCACCCTAGCGACGCGGAGGAGGAGAGTCCTGACACAGACAAGCCTGCGAAGTAGTTCAACATGGGAAGTCCAGCATGCAATCCAAAGTATCCGGTGACAGAGTGTTTATAGAGAGGAGCGATTCTAGTGCGTGGATCTGGCGCGAGGTGCCCCAGAAAGCTGCCCTGGTATCAAGCACAGAAGGATGATGTAAGAATTTCCGATCTCAATGACGTGTGCCTGTGGCTTGTCAGCACAGGTTAGACGCCGGAAATTCAGACATCTGAATTTGATGGAGTGCCGTCTTGCAGTGGGCGCCTTTGTTCGAATCGATATAAGCTTGCCACGACAGTACAAGCTTGGTTAGGGCGATAGACCAGGATATCATTGCTTCAAGTGCGCGTTGAACTCCAGTCCTAACTTTCAGAAGCCAACGCAATCGCAAATCTATGAAACTACCGTTGCTTTTGCAGCCTCCCATCCGGCACCACTGCCGAGGCAGAGGCAGAGGCAGCGCCACTTTCATTATTTTCGGCGTCTGCTATGGCGCAACTTGCAGCAGCAGCCAAATCGTGATGCGACGGGAACAAACGTTGCCTCGGATGGATGCCATGTGCCGGACGCACACGAGCAAAAGATGACACCGTGAACGAACACGTCAGAAAAGGGGGATGGGAAGACAATCTTCAGTTATGCTTTTCGCTGGTCGAACTGCTTCAAGATTGCAGGAGCACGCTTGCCGGGATTCAACTCGCTCACTTTTCACGTCTGTGCAGGCCGGTATTACAGTAAGGATAACCCTTTCGATAGTGCATAGAAATCATTTGATCTTCTTATAAGCACGCTTTCTGGTCGCGGCTCTGGGGACATGCAAACACTTTTCTCGATTTCCTAATGAAGATGAAGAACTGTTCCTTGCATTTTACCTCGCAGAATGTCCGTTGTCTACCGCTACCTCTTGACGATTGCACATTTGGTGCTACCAAGAAGAAGTGATAACGTGAAAGGTTATTACTTCCTTGCTCTATCCGATAGGCATATATAACATCGTTGCAGACGGAGAACCATCCAAACGCCCTCCTCAACATATGCCGCGGAAGTACGGCCAACGTCAAGCTCAGCCAGCAGCATTCGTATATCTCTTAGAATCCCTCTCTTTTATCAAACAGCTTTTTCCACGGAAAAGTGTTGATGCTGTAGCAACCATGACAAGGAAACATGACTGCGGGAATGTGTATACAGTTCAGCAATGTAATAGCGTCGACTCTTGTCAGCTCTGTGTAAAAATCATTAACGTGGCTCAAGTGTCCATCTCTGGAGAACGTATCGCTTTCTTCCCCATCCCGTTTCTTTCGTGAGTTTCGACTGAGCGTCATCTTACGATCGTGTGCGTCGAGCTTTGAGCTCCGCCCAGCTGCCGCGTCGCAGCGGACTCATTCCCGTCGCATCACGATTTCGTCGCTGCTACGACCCGGTCGGTCCCGTCGCATCACGATTCCGCTGTTGCTTTAGTCCCGTCGCATCACGATTTGGTTGTTGCCGCAAGTTGTTCCCGTCGCATCACGATTTAAAAGTTGCGCCAAAGCGCTCGAGCAGCATGAATCAAAGACAAGCAACGGGTGTCTTTGGTTGCTTTGCCTCAGAATTCAATTCGCAAAGTGACAGAGACATCAAGCGCTTCGAGAGACAAGATGGAGATGCCTTCACCTTCTCCAAGCGTGGACAGCGACTACGTCCGCGTGGTGCCAACGCCGAAAGATACTTCGACGGCACCGCCCATACCGGATGTCCACGCACCAGTCCGACCGCGTTGGGTGCTCTACGCAAACGTGTTGGTGTCGTTGCTCCAACCACTGCAATACGGCTGGTCCACGACGCAGACGAATCTAACGACGTTCAACAACGAGGAGGAGTGCGACGCTCGACCCGTAGCTGCGGGCACCTGTTTGATGTTTCCGGGTCACACCAAGGCACAATGGACGATCGCTGTCAGTGCCTGGATTGTCGGTGGAATGATCGGTGCACTCGTGTGTGGTCGGCTCTCCAACAAGTTCGGTCGCAAGCGTCTCATGATGTCCAACTGCCTGTTCATGATTGCGGGCGCCGTTGTCCAGGCGAGCGCGTCGAGCATCGGAATGTTCATTGGTGGAAGAATGATCTCTGGAATCGCGTCGGGAGGTGCGACGGCCGTCATCCCTAGCTTCATTAGTGAAATATCCCCACCCGATCTTCGCAACAGCCTGGGTGTGGGCTTCCAAATCGCTATCACGGTCGGCAACTTGTTGGTGGCAATCACATTCTTTTTCGCCGACACGAGCAGTGGCTGGCGCTATATCGCGGGATTCCCAATTGTGCTTGCCGCTCTGTTCTTGGGGCTAGCACCTTTCCTCGTTGTGGAGAGTCCGGCCTGGCTCATGATGGTGGGAAAGCAACATCAAGCAGAGCGGGAGTTGGCGCGTCTCTTTGGTGAAGAAAATATCTACCTTGCCAAGACCTGGATCAAGCAGGACCACCCGGATCGATCAGCCTCAGGCAATGAATACACCGCACCACCTCAAGGGCTCCCCGAGTCAACCATCTCAGACGCTCCCAAACCATGCAATCTTGCCAAGCTGTTTTCGCCGATGCTCATCCGACAGCTTCTCACAGCCATCGGTGTCGCTGGAGCCCAACAGCTCACGGGTATCAACGCTGTCTTCTTTTACTCGTCCACCCTGTTCGAGCAGGCCGGCATCTCGGACGACCGTCTTGGTATCGTTGCCGTCAACTTTATCAACGTGCTGCCAACTATGTTCTGCGGAGTGCTAGCAAGACGCCTGGGCAACCGGCGGCTGATCTTGTACGGACTGACGGGCATGCTTTTCAGTGCAGTCGGCATAACAGTGTCGCTTGTTACTAGTCTGCCTGCTCTTGCTATCACGTTCACGGCATGTTACGTAGCTACCTTCGGTTCAAGCCTCGGGTCACTGGCATGGGTGGTCATGGCTGACCTGTTCCCTGACGATGTTCGCGCCATGGGTAACTCTGTCTGTGTGGGTTGCAGCTGGTTGTCTAACCTTGCGGTGGGTCTCGGGTATCCGTACATTGCTGCAGCCTTGGTCAACTACAGTTTTACTCCTTTCATGTGCACAGTTGCGCTGTCGTTCGTTTTTGTGTATGCAGTAGTACCAGACACATCCGGCAAAACCATGCAGGAAATTCAGGACGAGTTTAAGACGCGAAGGTCAGCCAAGAACTAAGTTGGTTAAAAGAGTGGTTTGTTGAAAGGATGGCAAAAGTAGCTACTACGATGTAGTCCGTTCAAGAAAATACTACGTAGTAGCAGTTTTATTTTGCTTGCACGGTGTCATGCCTTTTACGGCTCGAGGTAGCCAGGGGTGATATATCCCTCATCTCCCATGGCAGCGTCATAGAAGAACTTGTAGTCGAGCACCGGGGCGAGTGGCCTGTCGTGCTGGAAGCGCTCGACAAGGTCCGGATTCGCCAAGAAGAGTCGGGCGAAGCCCACCAGGTCAGCCGAACCACTGCGAATGACGCCTTCAGCGATGTCCCGCGAGTAGCCCTTGTTGGCGATGACGGTGCCCTTGAAAGCCGATTTCGCGTCGAAAGTGGTCAGCGCACGACATTTGCCGTGGTAAACCGCGTCGGCGCCGACACCTTCCCAGCCATCGAGGATGGCCAAGTATGCTAGATCATGCTCGGCGAGGCGTCTGAACACGTACGTGAACATTTCGTCGTTGTCGGTGCTACCCATGCCTCCGTAAGGGCTGTTCGGGGCCGTACGCACTCCGATGCGGCCAGCAGGGTACACAGTTTTCACGGCCTCCAGGACTTCATGCAGAAAGCGGTAGCGGTTCTCAAACGAAACGCCGTATTTGTCCGTGCGGAAGTTGGTACATGACTGCAGGAACTGGTCGATCAGGTACCCTCCCGCAGCGTGGATTTCGACGCCGTCAAACCCAGCTTCCTTGGCTCGCTCTGCACACTTGCGGTACTGCTCCACCACGTCCGGAATCTCGTCGACAGTCAAAGCGCGCGCTCTTTCGTATCCCGTACGTTCGCCATTAGCGTCGCGAGTGCTGCCTCCCTCGTACAGCGTCGCCGACGCCGACACCACCTCGTTGTTGGCGTGAAAGGAAGGGTGTGACTGGCGCCCCATGTGCCATATCTGAACGAACATCTTGCCTCCCTTCTGGTGCACGCGGTCGACGACCTCCTTCCACCCCTTGAGCTGCTCGTCGTTGTACAGTCCCGGCGATCCATACCACCCGAATCCCTGTTCGGAGATGGCACAGGCTTCCGTGATGATGAGTCCGGCGCCTGCACGCTGCTCGTAGTACACCGCGTTGCGTTCCAGCGGTGCATGCGTTGCGATGTCACTGCGAGCTCGGGTTGTGGGACCGTAGACGACACGGTTCTTGAGTACGAGATCGTCGCTAAGACGCAGTGGCGTGAAGAGCTGGTAGTCGCTTGTCGTGGAGACCATTTTCTTGGACAGTGGAAGCTTGGGCTTTTGGTAGATTGGTGCGAATTGCAAAGTGAGTGCTGAGAGCAACGGTAACCTCACGAATACCGATACTGACGATGCCGAAGGATGGTTGTGCTGGTGCAGTGAGCTCACCAGAGCGAGCACCTGGTCCGATTGAGCGATCTGACCTAAACAGATCGATTGCGTCAGATGTTCACGTAAGACACGAGTGTAGCCATTTCGAATCTGATTGCGTAAATGAAGTCAAGGCAATCAAAACCGATCAGTGCAGCCAACGACTCGCATTGTGACAATCACGTCGGTAAGGATGACTCTCCACGTAGATAGATAGTGCGGCGGGTTCCAGGATACAAGTACTTGGCAAGAGCGCATGTTGCCCAAAAGCCGATCGATGTTTGATCCCGACGCATTTTATCGCATCAAGGGCTGATTGTGCCAGAAAAGTACTGAGATTAGTGACCATAATCACGCTTACTGCCGCGCAACCTTGAGGTAATCCTGCCAACACAACAAATTGCTGCCGCGCCCGCTAGTCTTCCCAGTTTTCAATTTAATCACTTCGACTTAGTTCTTCAACCACCACTACCAGCATCGCGGCAAAACGATGCCCCCACCGACAGCTACAAGCTCTTTACACCGCTGCCCCTGGGCGACGACCTCGTTCTCAAGAACCGCGTCGTCTTCGGCCCCGCCACTCGGGCTCGAATCAACCCAGACACGCGTGCCCCCGATCAATACAGGCGATCTACTACGAGCAGCGTGCCGGGGCCGGACTCACCATCTCGGAAGCGTGCGCTATCTCCGAGCAGGGCTTCGGGTGGTACGGATCGCCGGCGCTGTACAACGACGAGCAGCTCAAGTGGTGGAAGGAGGTCGTCGACCGCTTGCACCAGAAGGGAGGCAAGATCTTCGTGCAGCTATGGCATATGGGGCGCCAGTCACACCCTTCCTTCCACGACAACAACGAGGTGGTGTCGGCGTCGGCGACGCTGGACGAGGGAGGCAGCACTCGCAATGTTGATGGCGAGCACACAGGTTTTGAACGAGCTCGTGAACTGACCATCGACGAGATTCCGGGTGTGGTGGAGCAGTACCGAAAGTGCTCGGAGCTGGCCAAGCAAGTCGGCTTTGATGGAACAGAGGTGCACGCTGGTAGCGGATACTTGATCGATCAGTTCCTTCAGTCCTGCACGAACCTGCGGACGGATGAGTACGGTGGCTCGTTCGAGAACCGTTACCGCCTCTTGCATGAAATCATCGAGGCAATCAAGAGCGTGTACCCCAGCCACCGAATCGGTGTGCGGGTATCACCCTCGAGTAAATATGGCGGAATGGGCAGCGAAGACAACGCCGAAATGTTCACCTACGCCTTCGAGCGCCTGTCAGAGCTCGATCTCGATACCTGACGATCCTGGATGGTTTCGGGTTCGGGTACTCGGACAAGTGCCGCGTGATGACTGTCTTCGATGCCAAAAATCATTTCAAGGGCGTTGTGATGGCGAACTGCAGTTACTCACGTGACACCGCAGAGGGAGTCATTCGCAGCGGCGCAGCCGACATGGTGAGCTTCGTTCGACCGTTCATGTCAAACCCGGACCTGGCGGAGCGGTTCCAGCACGACTGGCCGTTAAACGATGAGCTTGCCTACGAGTTCTACTGGGACCCAGCCAAGGGCAAGGACGGATACACCACTCCTCCGTCATACGAACTTCTGTTGAAAACTAGCGAGAAGCGTTCGCTGAAAGAGCGCTTGGCTGGTTTGCCTTGCATTTTTCGAGTCCATAAGGCTTGATTTTACAGTAGTGGCGACATCAACACGTTCTTTATCTCTCTTTGTTGCCCATCAGCCTTCATTTGCCGTGACTAGGCGTGTTACGTGGTTGCAGGCTAGACCACAACGTCTTGCAAAAGCAGCGTGGAAACGCCGTCGAGCACATGATACATCGCTTTAATGGACTCATGTGATCCTCGCGCCGTGTTTGACGTGCGCTCACCAGCTTGTTCTTGTCGCACACCGAGCTGGTTTCACCAGGCGTTCGCCATGTAGCTCACCCAACCCCGGCACATGGATCTTCGTCATTCCAGTAGCTAAGACACAACCTCGCCTTATGGCCTCGTCGAATGCTTGTTACAACGTCGCTTCTCGCGTCGGTCTCTGAATTTCAGGCACATTAAGTATTGAACGAGTGGGGCAGCTCACGGTCATGTGGCGTAGACACACAACCGACTCGCTGGGGCAACGATGTGCTCGTGGGTTGGTTGGCTGGCTCAACACAACTTGCTCACCGAAACGACAGGCAACTTCAAGCAAGCTGCGCGTCTCTGCAGAGTACGCTCTTTGTTTGTGTTGATAGGCGTGCTGCCTGTCCACTGCAGCTAACGGTCAACAGCTCATTTCCAGTTTCACCTTCCAAGGTAGCAACAGCTACAGCAGCAGCTACTCAACCAACTTCCAAATCAACACTTTCGTCGACCTCACTCTCAAGTACTTTAGTGCTAGCTAACCATGGCCGAACCATCGCACGAGACTGCAGATACAATGGAGCCCGTGTACAATGAGGTCGTTCCCACGCCTAGCAAGGGTGTTGACGCTAACATCAACGCCTTCGACGAGGCCACCAAGACGGCTGCGCGCCAACTCAAGCCCAAGCGACTCCTGTACACCAGCGTGCTGGTCTCTCTGTTGCAGCCGTTCCAGAGCGGCTGGTCGACCTCGCAGATGAACCTGTCGCAGTACAACGACACTGCCCAGTGCGATGCTCGTCCCGTGGAGGAGGACACCTGCCTCATGTTCCCGGGCCACTCGAAACTGGAGTGGACGTTCGCCGTGAATGCATGGATCTTCGGCGCCATGATCGGCTCTCTTTGCTGCGGCCACTTCAGCGACAAGCTCGGTCGCAAGAAGGTTCTGATGATCAACTGCGTCTTTATGATTATCGGTGGTGTGATCCAGGCGGCCGTGTCCAATGTTTGGCCGTTCGCTGCTGGCCGTCTCATTTCCGGCTTAGCGTCGGGTACTGCCACGGGCACCATCGGCGCGTACGTGAACGAGCTGTCGCCGCCGCACATGCGCAACACGCTGGGTCTGGGTTTGCAGATCTCCACGACCATCGGCATCCTGTTCCCAGCCATTTGCTTCTTCTTCGCCAACACGAGCAGCGGCTGGCGATACCTGGCAGCGTTCCCGTGTGTGCTGGGAGCGTTGTTCTTGCTCCTGGCCCCGACGATGAGCGTTGAGAGTCCGGCGTGGCTGCTCACCAAGGACCGTCGCGACGAGGCCCGATCGGTGATCGCTCGACTGTACGGCGAGGAGAACGTGGGCACGGTGCTGTCGTGGCTAGAGGTGGCGAACAAGCTGGGTGACGCTGAGCAGGGTCGCATTGCCGGTGAGCCGCCTGTGAAGGAGTCCATGTTCGCGCCTCGCTACCGCCTTCAGCTGGCCGGTGCCATCTTGCTCTCGTGCGCGCAGCAGCTCTCGGGTATTAACGCGGTGTTCTACTACTCGGGCACTATATTCTCGGACGCTGGTATCTCGGACTCGCGCGTCGGCACGCTCATCATCGACTTCATCAACATCTGGCCGGCCTTCTTCACGGGCGTGCTTGCCATTCGCTTTGGCAACCGGAACATGATTCTGTGGGGCCTGGCGGGCATGGTGGTGATGTCGATCGGCATGACGGTGGCCTTCGTCATTGACGTGTCGGCGCTCTCGATCGTGTTCACTGCTCTGTATGTGATCGTATTCGGCGTCACACTGGGTCCGTTGGTGTGGGTGATGACCGCCGACATGTTCCCGGACTCGATTCGCGCGAGCGCTTCGTCCCTGTGCATCGGTATCAACTGGCTGTGCAACCTGATCGTGGGCGTATCATACCCGTACGTGTCGGATGCCCTCGAGGACTACGCCTACGTGCCGTTCGTGGTGCTTCTTGCGATCTTCTACCTGCTGGCGTTGAAGCTGGTGCCCGAGACTTCGGGCAAGTCTGCCGAAGAGATTCAGGCTGAGTACGACTCGCGTCGTGAGAAGTAAGTTCTCGAGACGCTTGCACTTGTGTGTGTTACTAACCCTTTCGCGAACACTTGGCTTTGTATACCATACAAATTCAAGTGACTCCAAAATAGAATGTTCCATTGAGCATGTAGCCATTCGTGCCTCCTGATGGGCTCAAAAATAGAATGTAGCAAAATGCCCCCATCGAGCATGTCTAATTCAGCTCCCTGATTGGTCAAAACCAATATCTGTGTGGCGGGACGCCATGTCGAAAGGGCGCTGCCTTCACGCCATTGGCTCAAAGCTGTGGCGCAAGTGACACGCGCTGGCAAGTGGGCCTTGTTGGGAGCACCTATATATTCCCGTATCTTTCAGCGTGCATCACCCTTGCGTCATCCGTGTGGTGGCTGACCGATGAGTGGCCCTCATTCTCAAATAAATGGCGCACGGAAAACGGGGCTCGACCACAGACCTGGAAGGTGCTGCCAAGCGCCGACGCACAACTCGGTCTCGGGATGCGGCTGCAACAGTTGAATCGCGAGGTACAGACAGTATCAGGCCATCTATGCTATTCAACGATCTAATTACATGTGTTGTGTTGCTTAGGTGACAGCATACTTTTCAAGGATATTTGGCGATTCCTCCTCCGTGAAGGATGGACGTCAAAATCTCTATCAGTACGTAGTTTAGACACCCGCTACCGCTATATTCAGCCCGGATGCAGTATAGCTGGACAAGAGGGTCAAGACTACTATTTGGGCGAGCAAGCTGTTACTGCTGGAGATTGTGGCTTTGTTGGCGATATCCCCGCCGGTGCTGACACTGGTCGTGGCTGCGGTCAAGACGGTAGTGCTGCTTGTCCGGCTGGCTCTTCAGGTGGTGCAGCAGTCGCTGAGCAGTGTGCCAGTGGTGGCAAGGCCGTCGTTACGGCGTCTGGAGTCGGCGGTCGTGTTGGTGGTGCTGACGGTGGTCGTGGCGGTGGTCTTAGTAACTGTCGTCGTGGCGCAGCAGTCGCTGACCAGTGTGCCGGTGGAGGTGAAGCCATCGTTGGGGCTTCTGAAGTCGGCGGTCGTGTTGGTGGTTCTGACGGTGGTCGTGGCGGTGGTCGTGGCGGTGGTCTTGGTGACGTTTGTCGTGGTGCAGCAGATGCTGACCAGTGTGCCGGTGGAGGTGAAGCCATCGTTGGGGCTTCTGAAGTCAGCGGTCGTGTTGATGGTGATGACGGCGGTCGCGGAAGTGGCCGAGGCAGTGGTCGGGGTCGCGGCGGTGAGCGAGGCCGTGGCCGAGGAAGTACCCGAGGTCGTGGCCGAGGAAGTACCCGAGGTTGTGGCCTGGGAGTTGGTGGAGAAGTTGGTAGTCAGTCTGGAAATGACGCACATGCCCAAGGTGATGATGTCGATGGAAGTGCTGAAAAGACGCTCAATGTAGCTAAGACAGAGGCAACCCGTCGGTCGACAGGGCTACTATTTTGTCGCCACCCGCAAGTCCGGAGTTGTACATCAACAGTCTCGTTGCTTACTCGCCGCCAAAAACCAAGTGGCTCTCAACCAAAAAGTTAGAACGGGTTTTAGAAGTGTGGGTGCTGCTTATGTCGTTGGGCGAGTGTGTCGCCGAATGATACAAAACCAAGCGCTTCTCTACGAAGTTCGCTGGTTAGACAGCATGTTTGACAAACATGTGCACCTTGTACCCCTTGGCGTCCTTCAGCATGGAATTGAAAACTATCGATTACTTACGCAAACGACAGCTAAACCTTCGTGGAGCGCACTGACTGCGCCTTCAGGGGATGAAGACATCCCGCACGATTTGGTGCTTGAAGAATTGGTGGAGGAAGCGCAAGATGCCGTGGAGTTTGACCCACATCCACCCGTCATTACAAGCTTGAAGGAAGTGGAGGCCGTGAAGAGCATGCGTTTTGATCCGAGGATTGAAATGGACGGGCCAGCAGACTTGTACAGCCACAGTGACGGCTCAACATCAACACGCGTGCGACCGGAGCACATTCATCTTTTCACACATTCTGCGTCATCGAGCTTTCTCGCGTATGCACCTGTTTACTTCTGGCAACAAGTTGTCAATGAGTCAAACGCATACGCTAGGATAAAGGAGTCAACCTCGTGCACCCAGTAACACTTGTCGAGCTCATGAAGTTTATTGGAATTCTCTTTTTCATGAGTATCAATGAGAAGGGCGAGTACGCGAATTACTGGGGAGTCCAGCCGGAAGATGCGATTCTGGGCAATCAAAACGCGTCGGGACTGGAAAATATCATGCCGATGAGACGCTTCAAGTTGCTTCGCAAAGTGTTTTGTTTTCGAGCAGCTCCTGCTAGTATCGAACGTGATCCTGCAGCTCGAATCCGGCCACTACTAAATCTGCTGAAGTGTACTGGAGGGAGATACATTGACATTGGACGTAACTGTGCACTCGACGAAAGTAGCATTGCGTGTCGATCCAGATACGACCGCCACCTTATCGTTTTCAACCCGATGAAGCCGACAGGAAGTAACATTTCCGGCTCTATGCCTTGTGCTGTGCTACGACCTGGATTGCCGTCAACTATCGGCTGCATTGCAAAAGTTGTGTGTCGGACAGACTTGATGGTGTTGAATCAGTACCAGCGGCGCAGGAGTTTGAACAAGAGCTAGAAGCAGCAAGCGTGACACCAATACGAAGTATCGTGCTTGAAGTTGTCCAACCAATATACGGATCAAACCGAATAGTGAACACGGACAATTATTATACTTCGGTCCAGTTGCTAAGGCGTTGCGCCTAAAAGGGCTATACGCACGTGGAACCGTGAGAGGGAAAAGCAAACATTTTCCTAAGCATGTGAAGTTTGATAAGGACAAGGATAAGAACGTCAGACGTGGTGATTACCGTCAGGGTGTATCTAGTGAGCACAGCATGTTGGCTACATCTTGGTGTGATGGGAATATCGTACACATGGTATCAAATGCAGACTCATCTTCAATCGCTACCGTGGAGCGACAGGTTGGTGGATCATCACAGACATATCCAGCACCCACGTGTGTGAAGGAATATAATAAACACATGCAAGGGGTGGATAGGCTGGACTAGATCCGTGCACGTTTTTCTATTGCTGACGGTCACACGTCGAAGAAATGGCACAAAAGCTCGCGTTAGCTCTCATCGATATTGCCAGAGCCAACGCATACCTCACACGTCGCCAAGTGCTGGATGTGGCGAAACAACGAGATCCCCATCGTTCGTTTATGATCCAGCTTACAGTAGAGCTAATTTCCGGTAAATGGATTGAGGCCCCCAGTGATGAGCGAATGACATTTGATGCTGATGGTGTAAGCGAGACCAGCTCACCGCCCGTTCTCTCTAGTTCCATATTTGTTTCTGTGAGGCCCGACGGAAGCCCCCAGAAGCGGTGCACCGCTGTTGCGTCGCGGCAAGTTCTGGGTGACCGGAGTAGAAAGCGACGGGCATGCGTAATTTGCCGATGGGAAGAACGCCATCCAACCGAGAAAACAGACTTTTGTGGAAATCACAACGTCTGTCTTTGCCGTGGAATTTACCAAGATAAGCAACCCAAAGCGTACATGTGTCCTGATAGGGATTTGACGTGTTGGGAAAAGTTCCACCGCTATTACTTTCCCAACAGCCTTTTTCAGACAAAGGCAATCTTCGCAGAATATCGCAGCTGTACAAGCTGAAGGAGTCGTGCAATCCAAGCAAACCTACTCAACAACCCCAAGCCCAAGCCGCCCGATCCATTGAAAGTGAGTTTGACACTTGCTGAACATGAATTGAGTAGAACTTCAATGGGTTTCCATCTAATGCACATCCGAACTTGGCGTAAAACGAACGGTGGTCCACCAAAACTTGTCACGGGTAACCTGCGTTCAGCGTGCATGAGCCTCTGCTCGTACTGCTGGTGCAACAGTGCCACGATCCATTGTATGTCTTATGCTGGCCAAGGAAGGATGTTTACTCGTACATTAGGCAGCTCGTCAGCGTCGTGCAGAGACCCATGGCTCTTGAACACAACTTGCACGCCCTCGACATTCCGGATATCGGTAATAAAATAAAGTTACGAGCATACTTGGCACACGAGGTTTGCACTCCTCACTTGTCAAACCATTGCTTGTACCACCCGATACGTAAATGTATGTTGCCACCCGCGACCGACACAGCACTATCCGACCTGCATTAAAAACCACATCGACGGGCTCCTCTTCCCACTGGTAGCTCGATGTTGCCTCCTGCACCGCCAGTCGCCACGCCTGTCGACAACCATACAGACCTTCTGACGATCCCAGACAAACAGACCCGCTCAATTTCAGCGCTGAATCGCGCCTTGAAAGACGCGGGCCAATCACCCTCTCCATAGTCACTCCTCGCCGCGATACCGGTGCCAGCTTAAAATACACCCTGGTAGAACTTGCTCTTGCTCTTGTACTGGTCTCCCTCCTTGTCGCCATTCTCGAACTCCTTCGCCTTCAGGTCATCGTTGCCGTCCGTCATTTTCCTGCCACCACCGAATCAGCTCGGCCGCTACACCCTCTCCTTCACGCTGTCGTCGTAGTCGATGTCGTACGTGCCTTTCAGGCGGCAGCGAGAGATCACGCCCGAGTAGAACTTGCTCTTGCCCTTGTACTGAGTCTCCACCTTGTCGCCCTCCTTAAACTTCTTGGCCATCGAGCAGAACTACACTGACCACTATATAATTGACACACATGTCGGGATGCCTTCGCCACTGGTCAGGTCGATAGCGCCGCCGAATAAGCCTCTCTGACGAGTTGTGATCGACACCCGGCGTCGGGTTGCTGCCCAGACATACCACCATGGACATCGGGTACTAACGCCACTGCTCCGGAACCCCTGCAACACCCGTACTGGATGTCAAGCAATGTGTCACGGCGGGCTGTCTCCGTTCACAATACTCATGCGCTTGAGCAATTTTCGAGACCGAATATATAGAGGATTGTATAGCAAGATTTCGTGCATGTGATTTTCGAGACCAAATATATGGAAACTTGTATTGCAATGACCAAACGTAGTTTCAGCAACAGCAGCATACAGGTGATGTGGCCTTCATAGCACTAGTAGTAAATTGATGTAGCAGCACAGCAGAACAGCCCCACCCAGACGTTTACAGACTGCAGTATGTCTGACCGAGTTCCCGTCGCCACCTCCGATATGCAGTCCGAGACCGCGGATAAAGCAGCGAAGAAACTCGCAGCAGAAGACGCCACTCGGCTGCGCAAATTCCTGGACGCTGGACGAGGCAAGACGATGGTGCTGACCGGTGCTGGCATCTCGGTGGACTCACAACGCATATCATGATAGCCTGTCTACAAGTATAGGCTCACAGGCACCAGACTGGCGAAGCAACTGCGCAACATCAGCATCAACACACTAGTTGGTTCAAAACATGGTTTTCTAATTGGCGCCACTAGTTTGTAGTATACAGCAATAGCGAAAATAAATTCTAGCACTGCATCTGGTAGTATCCACGGATCGCTTTTGGCGTCCAGATCCTGGTCGTTTCGGCTGTGTGCACTTCAGCACTAGTCCATGCGTTTGGCAGGAACTATCGAGTCCACAGCAACCGCCACGGTCACAGCAACGCCCATAGCCCCCGTGATCTGACTCGCAGAGCTACTGCCGGACGCACCCACAGACGCAGACCCCACCGTGGAGCTGCTTGAATCACCCGTGAATGACGATACCGAGGTGGTTTATCGGCTGCGATGGGCACTCTGGCAACAACGATCAAACTCGCGGCATAGGAACAAATCACTCGGCTCGTCGACGGCGAGCGATTCATGGCGAGCGAGCCAGCAACAGCGGGTGCCCTCCTCTCCGGCTAGGGCGAGCACGTACGGCTTCTCGGACACGACGGACACTCGAACAGCTCGATGGCTCCTCGACAGCGAGCGATTCATGGCGAGCCAGCCAGCAACAGCGGGTGCCCTCCTCTCCAGCTAGGGCGAGCACGTTCGGCTTCTCGGACACGACGGACACTCGAACAGCTCGATGGCTCGTCGACAGCGAGCGATTCATGGCGAGCCAGCCAGCAACAGTAGTGCCGTTTTCGGCGACGACGGGCAGACGAACAGTTCACTGGGCTCGTCAACAGCGAATCCGGCGGTGGAAGCAGCAGGTATGCTGTTGGCCCGGATCAGGTGGCCATTACAGCATCGGAAGCTGCGCTTGGGTGGAAGGCGACGAATTGAGAAATGAAGTTTAATCGGTATTTGGCGCACGGCGAGCTGCTCCTGCCTCCCCATGGACAGCGATGACGGAGGATAGTATGTTGACGCGCACCTTTTCAAGATATGGTTGAGACCGCCTGGCCAATCAATCTCGTTTCTCCAGCTACTGTTGATTGCGATTGGTCCAGCCGTCGGAGCGAGCCCAACGGAGAAAAGTATGTTGACGCGCGCCTCTTCAAGATATAGTTGAACCTCTCAAACCGCCTGGCCAATCAATATCGTTTCCCCAGCCACCCTTGATGATCATTGGCCTAGCCACCGGAGCGAACCCAACGGGGAAAAGACTTCAACATACTGTTGAAGATGGGTGATTGCGATGTGATGGCTTTAGTGACAAGATAGACAATACCGCCATGAAAAAATAGGGCTAATTCCTAGCCTAATTATTTGGTCATAGATAGAAGCGGACCGAATGTCTTGGGGTTGTATGTATTGCACACACATCTGAAGGCGGCGCAGGTAGAAGGTACGCTGCTGACGGATGGCGTGTTCGACGCAGGCCGGCGGTTCTCTACCGCGCACGGACTCTGCTGATCGTTGCGTGCAAGTCGAGAGGTGGTCATCACGGCGAATGACACCGTCGTGGGAGGTGGTTGCCACCGTCAGAGCTGAATGCCAAGCAGCACGTTGCGGACGTGTTTTCCCGGCCCGGGTGCGGCATCGGCGCACTGTCGGCGACGCAGGAAGAGTGTACACTTCCGTCGTCGTGAACGACCGGCTGGAGGTGTACCTCTCCTCCACCGTGTACGGACTACGCTGATCATCGAAGAGCAAGTTCGGCAGTGGTTGACACGATGGAAGGCTCCATTGGGGGCGTGGTTGTCAGCGTCGGTGTTGGTGGCACGTGGTAGTGCACGGGTAATGTTGGCGACGCACGAAGGGGGTTGTCTACCGACGGCGAGCTCGTCGTGCATGCCAGGCTGACGGTGTACCTCTCCTCCACCGTGTACGGACTACGCTGGTCGTCGAAGAGCAAGTCCGGCAGTGGTTGACACGATGGAAGGCTCCATTGGTGGCGTGTTTGCCAGTGCCGGTGTTCGCGGCACGTCGCGGCGCACGAAGCACTGTTGGCGACGCAGAAAGGGTGTATGCTGCCGACGGCGCGCTCGTCGTGCACGATAGACGAGGTGTGTGACTTATTTCGTCACTCAGACCGACATTATCCAGTCCGGTATCGAATTCGTAAATAATGGCAGCCATCATCATTTAGCTGTCCGCGGTGGTGCTTGAGAAGACGCTCGCCTCGACCAAGTAGGAATACCTGATCACCACGACCGACCAGCACACCGAGTTTGAAGGCATCATGTAGGAAATACTAGCCGCTTTGGCATGATACCGGCGTGGTCAATATGTTCTGCGACGGCTGCAGCGGTGATTGGGCCAAGATTGCTGCAGCAACAAGCCCACAGTCATGAACACCGCTACCATCTTCACGCACCTAAGAATGACACTTATACTGTGGGCGTGCGTGTACGTCGTGTATGTCATCTGCGGTAGTCCTGGTGGATATCGTGTGGTTAATGGTGCGGTTTATAAACAGCAGAAATCTGACACAGGGTTGTCGGGATGGCAGTGTAGGTAATCCTAACATGTATTGAATGGTAGTTATTGTTGTTGACCGGAGTGCCGCGTGTAGCAATAGGCTTGTTGCTGGTTTGCGGACCAGGATACCGAAATGGAGAAAACTTTATGCAGGCTCCATATTGAGCAAATCTGGCTTCTGCACCCGGGTCGGTGTCGCCAGCACAATTTTTGCAATACAACAACTTGTTGCAATAACGGCAATGATGTGACATATTGCTCGAGGGCCTCGTTGCTTGACGGATCAAATACAAGATTATTAGCGAACAATACAGTGCATGTGCGCAGGGCTTCCATCGCAACCACTCCCAGCGTCCTGATATCTTCTTCGTAAACGGATATGACGGATAATCTTGGATGAGCACAAGTTGCAGACAAGATCAGCGACCAGGACAATTGAGCAAGTCGGTTCTGGAATTCAATTCCAAATCAGCGACCTACTCGTGTCTCAAGCGCCACTTGGGCAATCACATTTCCAATTCCGGAGCCAATATCCACAAAGGCATCACCACTACTTAGCGGTGGCAACTCAGACAGCATAGATGACACTCCATTATGAGCAATCTCTCCATAGTGATGATCAGGTGATTGATATTCGGCTCGCAAGTCGCCCCTAGTCACCCCTAAGTAAAGTTTCTGGACCACATGATGAGTCCACATGTGTTTCGTGGCATTATCATCATTACACTGCAGCTCGTTGGTGTCACTGCAAACCACGTTGGAGGAGATTGCCGACGAACCACCCGAAACTTCAACCACTTCGTGGCATTCCATTGCCAATGGAAAGCATGGTTCGTTATCGCGCAGTTCTTGAAGCTGACCCCGCGCTTCGTGACGTTGGACACCAGTTAGTCGATAGACCTCCTGATACCCACGGAGATCGTCAAAAAGGACCTCTCCAACAACCGGTTCGTGCTGGAGTTCGTCAACGAGGTCGTCGGGACGATCTACTACTCCACGCCAATCTCTCTGCGCTTCGCTGACGACTCTACGAATATCGTGAATTTCCATGGGCAATACGTTCGATCGGTAAAACAAAGAATCGCCGCGGAAAATTATAGATGTTATTGCCAAATGTGCGTTTGAGTGTCTTCAATCGAATCTGCAGCTGATGTTGAGTCTTCCCGAGTATGACAACCGCAAGCATAAACTCTTCCAATTGATTTTGTGCCCTTCATCAAGCTGTTCTTTTGCAAATCGAAGCAGCAGACGATCTTCGTCGTCAGAAAAATCTGCCATCTGTGGCGTCGGCTGTGAATTGAGAAATGCGTATGCAGTTCATACAACCCCAAGACATTCGGTCCGCTTCTATCTATGACCCAATAATTAGGCTAGGAATTAGCCCTATTTTTTCATGGCGGTATTGTCTATCTTGTCACTAAAGCCATCACATCGCAATCACCCATCTTCAACAGTATGTTGAAGTCTTTTCCCCGTTGGGTTCGCTCCGGTGGCTAGGCCAATGATCATCAAGGGTGGCTGGGGAAACGATATTGACTGGCCAGGCGGTTTGAGAGGTTCAACTATATCTTGAAGAGGCGCGCGTCAACATACTTTTCTCCGTTGGGCTCGCTCCGACGGCTGGACCAATCGCAATCAACAGTAGCTGGAGAAACGAGATTGATTGGCCAGGCGGTCTCAACCATATCTTGAAAAGGTGCGCGTCAACATACTATCCTCCGTCATCGCTGTCTATGGGGAGGCGGGAGCAGCTCGCCGTGCGCCAAATACCGATTAAACTTCATTTCTCAATTCGTCGCCTTCCACCCAAGCGCAGCTTCCGATGCTGTAATGGCCACCTGATCCGGGCCAACAGCATACCTGCTGCTTCCACCGCCGGATTCGCTGTTGACGAGCCCAGTGAACTGTTCGTCTGCCCGTCGTCGCCGAAAACGGCACTACTGTTGCTGGCTGGCTCGCCATGAATCGCTCGCTGTCGACGAGCCATCGAGCTGTTCGAGTGTCCGTCGTGTCCGAGAAGCCGAACGTGCTCGCCCTAGCTGGAGAGGAGGGCACCCGCTGTTGCTGGCTGGCTCGCCATGAATCGCTCGCTGTCGAGGAGCCATCGAGCTGTTCGAGTGTCCGTCGTGTCCGAGAAGCCGTACGTGCTCGCCCTAGCCGGAGAGGAGGGCACCCGCTGTTGCTGGCTCGCTCGCCATGAATCGCTCGCCGTCGACGAGCCGATTGATTTGTTCCTATGCCGCGAGTTTGATCGTTGTTGCCAGAGTGCCCATCGCAGCCGATAAACCACCTCGGTATCGTCATTCACGGGTGATTCAAGCAGCTCCACGGTGGGGTCTGCGTCTGTGGGTGCGTCCGGCAGTAGCTCTGCGAGTCAGATCACGGGGGCTATGGGCGTTGCTGTGACCGTGGCGGTTGCTGTGGACTCGATAGTTCCTGCCAAACGCATGGACTAGTGCTGAAGTGCACACAGCCGAAACGACCAGGATCTGGACGCCAAAAGCGATCCGTGGATACTACCAGATGCAGTGCTAGAATTTATTTTCGCTATTGCTGTATACTACAAACTAGTGGCGCCAATTAGAAAACCATGTTTTGAACCAACTAGTGTGTTGATGCTGATGTTGCGCAGTTGCTTCGCCAGTCTGGTGCCTGTGAGCCTATACTTGTAGACAGGCTATCATGATATGCGTTGTGAGTCCACCGAGATGCCAGCACCGGTCAGCACCATCGTCTTGCCTCGTCCAGCGTCCAGGAATTTGCGCAGCCGAGTGGCGTCTTCTGCTGCGAGTTTCTTCGCTGCTTTATCCGCGGTCTCGGACTGCATATCGGAGGTGGCGACGGGAACTCGGTCAGACATACTGCAGTCTGTAAACGTCTGGGTGGGGCTGTTCTGCTGTGCTGCTACATCAATTTACTACTAGTGCTATGAAGGCCACATCACCTGTATGCTCCTGTTGCTGAAACTACGTTTGGTCATTGCAATACAAGTTTCCATATATTTGGTCTCGAAAATCACATGCACGGAATCTTGCTATACAATCCTCTATATATTCGGTCTCGAAAATTGCTCGTAGCTAAGATGCACGGCGGGCCTTCTCCCTCGAAAGTGATCAGTCGCGATTTTGCCAAGGACGAGAACAGTGCGATGGTGGATCGACGTCGCCAAGACGAGCGAGTCCACTGGAACGTAAGCTGTGCGTAGTGCTTTGTTGGGCGAGAACTCTCCAGCTAAAGATGCTTCGTGCGATATACATTTAGGTAAACTCGCCCAGTGTTACACAGACGTCAAATGGCAAACGAATTTACGGAGATAAACGGAAACAACAAGACGTGCAGTAAAACCCAATGTCCTGCACTACTCCATATAATTTTCTAATGGTGATTTTGTGGTTTAGGTCCTTGAATCGTTTAGTGCCAACAGATGCGTAGAGTTCGATAACCTCTACCCAGTATATGTGCAAACCTCGTGGAGGGTACGTTCCATCTTGTCTGCGTGCAATGCATCTATTGCATCTAATACTAGTGCTGACAATGGTGCTATAGATTTATGATGAATCCAGCATCTCGAGCTCCTTCGCTAGCCTGTTCGTCTCGGAACTGCCAGTAAAAGAAATGTACGATGCGTACGCCGCTATATGTCATGGCGGAGAGGACAAGATCCACAACTTCTTGTGGATGATCCGATGGCTTAGAACAGTGTCCAAGGTATTTTTGATTACCAACATTGAATATTCTACCTGTTCTAATGAAGTATGATCCGCAGATCACACATGCAATGCTTCAGGATCGACTGCAATATTTGACTGGCGTCGTCGTCGACAGACGAGTACAACTGGACAAGCACATTGAGGCCTACATTACGATGCAAGATGACGAATCTGCAGACGAGGAAACGATCGAGCGCCACCGATGGCATGGGCTCCTACTGGAAGTGAACTACAACAAGTTGACGAATCTTACTGTGGCAATGGATGTGATCGACATGCTACTGGACGTGGCTAAAGACGACAAGCATTGGGATCCGTGCAACTGCCAAAAATGCGCGTACTATCGTTCCGAACAGTGGTTGAAAGATCAACCATTCGACTTGGATCCTGAAACCCTGCCGTCAAACAATTTCTTTGGTTTGGCTGGAGAACCATTTAGCTGACTCCATCAAGTGTCTGGAACGTTTGTATCATCGCAAACTAATGCACAAATGTATCATGTCATGTCTTTCTCAGCCTTGTTGTTTTGCGTTTGCTTCCGCCATTATTACTACAACAACTGCGTTTCCAAGCCTGCCACTTTGATCTAGTTCCGCTCATCCAAGCTCGGGTTTACGCCCACGACAGCACCAAAACGACAGTGCAGCCGCGAGAGTATATCACTGTCTCGGTCAACGCGGTGTCAGCGGCTCTACTGCCGGAGACATTGTCGGTGGTGTGTTGGGAGGAGTGTCTGGCGTCGGTTTGGGCTCTGCTGCTGGATGGCAACAGCGGCAGTGGCAGCAATCCGGCCAACTGGCGTGTTGGCAGCGACATCCCGCCCCGGAAGCCGCGATATAGCTAAAGTACGCACCAAGACAGTACAGCGCAGCCTTCAGCAAGATATTACTATCCGCTAGCCGCTGTTGATCAAGGACGCGATCTGCCGAGCGCGTCAGCCCTTTGCTCACTGGCCCGCGTTCGTCCACCGCGATATTGAGGCTGTTGCTGCTGATCGTCTGCAGCTTTCCACGATGCGGCGCAGCGGCGGCGCTAGCGCTTAGTTCAAGCACCGCCTTGCCGGCGGTGGTTGCCACTGCTGCTTCGTCGTCGCTTGAAAGAAGGCAGATCGTTGGTATAAGTAACAGCCGGTCCGCTAGCTGCAGCGAGAAGGTGAGCATCACGGCGGGTAGCACCGGCAGCATAGCTACCAATATGTAGATCAGACCGTGGCCCGCGTGGCTGCCCTGACGTCGAGGCTGCAGCTCAGTGAGCTGCACGAGGTCACAGCCCTGTCAGTACAGCAAAGCGTCAAGCTGAGTATCGTGACTCACGCTTGACTCGCGGGCCGTGAGTCACGCACAGGTGCACCGTGCAGCTGCCATAGAAGCCACTTCAACATGACTTCGTATTCTATCACACGTAAAATTCAACACTTCTAGAAGGTTTCGATGTGTTTTGAGAGGGTTTGAAGCGAAGGGCACGACGATATACCTAACCGTTACCTATCCCCTTGCGTGGGATTGGCTAAAACAAAAGTAGGTGTGATCGAGCGACCCTTCGGTTGCTCTTCAGCGCAAAAGATGCAAAATGCCCCCATTGAGGGGTCAAAATCGACCTCGTTTTGCAAACAGCCTCGATGGGGGCGAAATGCACCCTCCGTTCGCGAAAGGGTTAAAAAAATAGACGAAACAAGTTCAAAGCTATTGATCAAGGGTCGTTTTCAGCAGTTTACCACTGCATTTACGAAACCCTGGTCATGAGTTTGCTCTTCCACATCAGACCGAGCGAATAGCTTTATTTTTGCATTCGAGGACGTGGCTGATGAATTTTCAGGTTGAGTGCGCCACCCTCTCTCAAAATGATTCAACTCCTCGATCAATGATCACTGTTCTGGGTCGGTCAGATCTCTTATCCGATCGTGACAATTTTTGAGAAGGATAGACTGACAGTCGAACGCAGTTGGTTGTCGTTCAGAGGACCATCGCGAGGCTTGACATCCTTAGAGTTGCAGCAATGGAAGGATACTTAATACGACTACCTGTTGAGGCCTGCTTCCCAGACAAGCGTCCTGCGTGGAGGCAGGACCCAAATGGCCCTGTTCGCTCGCGGGTGCTTTACTACGTGCTGGAAGAAGGTTACTTGCGTGGTTTCGAGTCACCGGATGATGTCGACGAATCTGCTGAATGCTTCCAGCTGACCAGTCACCGTATCGAGGTCAACGTGATGAACTCGCTCAACATTTTCGAGATAAAAGCACGAGCTTTCACCGTGCCCCCACTGAGACACTTTGAGGAGAACACATCAAGTTCGGGCAGCAGCAGCGACAGCGAAAGTAGCAGTGACGACGACGACAGGGGCGACATGGTTTCGACGTTCACACCCCCAGTTACCATTTCATCAACATCTAAAGGAGTGATAAGCGGTAGTTTTCATATTGTGTTCTTCGCGGCCAACAAAGAGCTATCCAAGAAGTGGTCGGTCAAGTTATTAAATTGGAATCGATTCGTCTTCGGATCAGCAGATAACCTTGACGAAGCCGCACTGAAGCTGGCTAAAAGTGAAATCATTGAGGCCCTACGACAGATGAATGCCGCCAATCGATTCCTGAGACCCGTTGAAGTGCAGAATTCTCAAAATGATGCGGCTTCGAGCGATGTTGCAACGAATTTCCCGCCTTCTGCTGGGATAGTCGGCGACATCACTGCTCAAATAGACCAATCGAACGCATCAACCACTACCGATACGTCGATCCTTCCTGAAGTCAACGAGAAAATCTGCACGTCTCCTCCTGCCGTCTGTACAGACCCCATCAACATCGTAAGACCCTCCGATCCATCAACTCATTCTTGGTGGGTAGTTCCATTTGCAAAATCCAGAAAAATATCTTCGTACTCGTTGAGACGCTAAAAGTCATTGCTAACTAGTGGAGTTGATCGAACATTTCTCGTCTACGAATTGTAGTTGAACACTTCCCTCGATGTCGTTGGTCTCAATACAATTATTCGCTAAGGTCTGCGTGTAGGTGCCAAGTACCTTGTATTCTTTTTCTCATGCTGCCCCCTCGCTTCATTTTTCTCGAAGTTTCCTGTTGTACAGCGTGTTGTTTTGATAAAGCTGTTGAGAATACGGTCGTCCACAGGTCCAAGTGAATCCGTTGGAATGACCCGATACGTCATTTTCATCGTGATCTGGGCACTGAGTGCTGACGCGGCACATGATGCACCGAAAATATTGATTTCAATAGGTTCCATTGCTCGTGCATCAGGGCAGATGCAAAATCTCTCGTTGCCAAATAACAAGTGAAGCATATCTAGGATATCACCTCCTCCGTGAGTGCGAGAGCTGCAGACAATAACCTGGCGCGCAAAGCTCAGTGCAGCCATTTCCTTCGTTATGTTTGACGCTGTCTTTGTTGCTTGAGCTGTTTGGGCTTTCTCGGCCGGATTATCTTGCCTTGAAACAGTGCATCTTAAAATCTCCAGGGTCAAAGCAAGAATGTTGTCTTCCAAAGATGCACTCAAACACAGTCGGCCGTTGATCTTGACGCGATCTCGCTGGAGGTCTTTCAACGCTTGTCTAAGTGTCCACGAGTTGTATCGTTCTGCTCGCGCCGTGCCGCTCAGCTTATCTACATGAGCGTACAGTGAGCGAAGGGGATTTTCAGTGATTTTTGTTTGCCTAGAACTGCCAAGCGTTCTGCTAGTTCTTTCGCCCAACCGTCTTGCGATGTTGAATTCACTAATCCCTCTTTCTGTTCTTCTCTATTCAGTCCGCGCACTCTTGCAAACATCCTGCAACGATTGATTTCGGCTGATATTACACGGGCCCAAGTTGTCGCTTCTGCAGCAGTGGTCACGTCCAAGACCCGCGTAATACTACCACTCGAATCGAAAAATGCGAAGGCATGACGATGAGACTGGCCGCCTTGGGAGGTACTTTTACGCACTGTCCAGTCGGTCTCTGATAAGTCAATCTGGGTCAATGGTGTGTTCTCTTTCAATAGACATTTGCTCGTTTCCGATGATCTTCCTTCGCGATCACGTCCCAATTCGAACACAAAATCTGCGCAGTGAGTTCTACTGGAAAAGAAATAGAGTATGTGGTTTTCGCACAAGCAAGCGTACTCCTCGCTTTGCGATCTCCAAAAGCTCCCCACTCCGCAGAAATGACCGGCCCTTCTAGAAGCACGGCTACGCCTCCTTCCTTGCCAGCAATGTCCCATGACAATTGTCGAATCAAGTGTTCTTTACTCTCTTCTGAACAGGTCGAGGAAGCTCGACCAGTCTCAACTTGCGTTACAAAATGCCCACGGCAAGCAAGGGCTTTCGAATAGCCCCCATTGCTGTCGTCTACCATTTTCTTCAGGAAAGGTAAGAGTCTGTCAGTAGTCAGTGCTGAGGTTCCCAGAATCGCATCTCGAAGTAGAAAAACTAGCCCTCGCACATCGGCTCGTTGCAGTTGCAGGCGCTCAATTAGTTGCATACCTGCTCGAAGCAAAATTCGATCCACATTTTGAAGTGCGATGGAGGAACGGCGACGCTCGAATGGGTTAGGCAGCAATGGCGTTATTTCAGTTTGTCGATTTCGACATCTCCGGACTCCTTGCCGTGAGGGCTGAAACCATCCATATCGCGATTTTCGAATCAGCTTCCTTAGTGCAACCCCTCTGTGGTAGTTGCTTGCAAGTGGTGGATGAGAATTTATCGTATGAACACCAAGAAGTGTTGTTGATGTCGTTCGAGCCGCCCGGTTTTGCCCTCTTGGCTTAGTGGGCTCAATACCGATGAAACTGGGCGGACTTCTTCAACCGTCTTGTAAGGAAGAGCACTGTCAGCAGTCGAAGTCTTCGTTGAATGTTGCTGGCAATTAATTGCTTCTGTCCACCGAGGACGATTTGTAACAACCTGGAACTCAAGAATATCAAGTTCCTTCACCTCTTCCACCACCAGGCTCCAAGATTTGAGTTCTGCGTCACCAAAACATATTCAACAGCAACCGATTACCGCATGAACGGGGCAAAGATCCAATGCTCTTTGTTTGATTTGTGCTCACCTCTTTCCTGGCGAATAAGCGTTAGCTTCCCGCTAGCTACACCAGACGGAGCACCTTTAGAGCGCCACGCTGCTTCACCCACAGGGTCAACGGCGTAATTGTTGTCAATGTGATAAATGATGTTGTTGCCGTTGCTTTTAGCTCTGTTGTTCGTTTGATAAACACTTCGCTTCCCCATTGTGCTCACTAAATCGGCTACGGTCATCGTCGGTACACATTCCACACGAACAAGCTCGTCCGTCGGTAGAACCACCCTAATAAAATACACGCGTGATTCAGGACACTGAAACTAGACAATGTTACAACATATCTAAGCATAAGTTTCCTCCTACCGCACACTTGTTGTCGTCTTCATGGTTGCTGGCCTTGCCCGCCTCTGAATCCTGCCGCGCCCGCAGAACTCTGTTTCAACTGCTGCCTAGGCCGCTCCCAAGTGCCGTATGAGATGTTTGCCTGAACAGTCACATCCACTCGATTGGGCTCAAATAACGTGTTCAGGATATCAGACCATGTTGACTTCATGTTACACTAGCGCGGTATGTAGGCACTTCCGAAGATATCTGGGCTCTTTCGCAGAAGATCCCAGACCCATGGTTCATCCGTTTTCGGGTTGTATGTAGTCAACGGAAACTTGTACGGCAGTGGTAACAGGATGTTTGCTGTTCGATCTGCACCGGAGCCCAGTTCAGCTGCTTTGCTTCCAACTGTCACAAGACGCGTCGTGCATCCATCGGTCTCACGACCCAGCAGCGGCGGCAAGAACATCACCCCAAGCTCGTAGGATCTGATCATGAATTGCGTCTTGTTCTTCTGGAGCGTTCCCCATGCAGCTTTGCTCAGGTTGGAGCTGGTCAGGATAGCCCAGTCCAGCTCGCCTGCTCGTTCGACCCTCGGATCAAAGCGAGCGTAGGTTTTGATATGCGGCATGGCGTTTTGCCGGTGAAGCTCGGGCGCTGGCGTCCACTTTCTAAGATATTTGTGCAAGAAAGGCTTCATGTTTTTGAGCGGACAAGGAATTGATCGTCCCGCATTCCACCCCTCGAGCGAATTTCGCTGAGAGCATTAAAAACGCACAATTAGCTTAGTACGTTACAGTCTTAAAGATTTTTACCCAAGAAAAACTTACAACATCGTCAACAGATGGCCATATTATATGTATGGCTTGAACAGGCATCGAAGTCGCGGTGATGCCTTTCTTTCCCGGCAAAAAGCTTTCGGCAAGCTCCCCAAATATCCATTTCTCGTCAATAGAACCTAAGCTGGAAAACTAAATTAATTCAGCAAAAAAATTAGACTGTCATCAAAACCTGCTGGTATTATGAAGAGTAAAGTGCAATACACGGCAGCAACCTCGTCCACTCACCTGACAAAGCAGCGGATTATCTGTCGGTGGTATTTCAAACATCTTCAAGAGTCTGTTCAAGCAAAACCGCGCATGAGATGATCCAACGCTCTACTATCCAAGCCGAGATGCAGAACTTTTTTTTTTTTTTACTTGCGCACACGAAGATGGCCATACTTCTCCATATCTATTGAAGCAAATCCAAAAATTAGGGAATATAATCGGCGATAGTCAAAGCTTTTGTTGTTTTAAAATCCAGCAAAAGGAACTTCGCTATGCAAGCATCCATACCTTTTCCCTTGTGAACCCCTGGAACGGACGCTACGAGAGCCACGCGTGCAGTGGAGAAATCAAAGCGCTTCAGTTCTCCACAGAAGAGCTTCACTGGTGCTCCCAGCGATGACAAATACAGCACAAGATCCGCCTCGAAGTCATTCACTATTGTGGAGCTTCCGCCCTCTGCTGTCTTCTCTTCGGCATCACTGTCCTCCATGACCTTGAGACTAAAATCCTGGTACCAGACTCCTTGCGTCTTGGAGTTCCAGTCATTTGACAGGAAATTGGCCGTGAAGATCGCCACCCTGACTTTCTCCGGGTACAGCGCCACCAACATCTTTGTGTGGTGCGTGCCGTACGCAATGGGCAGCGGAGGCGCCACAGGCGTCACGTTTGCGTACGCCGTACACTCCTTCGTCATTCTGTAGCAGCAGGTCATTAACTTAATTTAATGCAGTTGACTCCAGCCCAGTAACCACGCAATCACTTGGTGTGTACCCCTGTCGGTCTCTCTCGCCGTGCACCAGCAGCACGGGCACGTCCTTCAGCCGCGGACACTCGGCAAACAGCCAAGGCAGGTCGAACATGTAGTTGGACAGCAGGCAGCGAGAGAATTCGCCCTCCAGCAGGTCGCTCAGGCTCTTGGTGTGCACTAGAAACAGGATTTTTGGGGCGGTTAGACTCATGTTTGGTATGAGGAGAGCTGCTGGACGCACCGTTGTGGGCGGAGGGGGCTCCTTGCAGACGCGTCAGGTAAAAGGCAGGCTCATGGGCGTCAGACACGGCGGGGAACGCGGCCACACACTCCGTCGGTCCGCGCTTGAGCCGCTTGGTCGCACGAGCTTCCGCCATCGAGTGGAATGCGGAATGAAGGTCACTTCAACTGACTGAAATAACTGTACTGTTACTTTGTCATAGTAAAATGTGCTTGTAAGATAGTACCAGATGGTGTCTGCGTCCTGGAATAGCTGTAGTTTACTACTGCTGTGTGGAGTTCTTGTCTTGAAAATGCAGTCGGGAGGAGCAGGAGGCGACGTGGATCGCGCGCTGAGCAGCATCCCGCGCGCGCAGACCACCTTCGCCACACGGTCGCGCGGCTGGAGCACAACTTGGCGTGGAATCCGGCCAGCACCTGGTGAGACCGCGCTCTAAACGCTCGAATAGGTCCTCAACATTGACCGTTCACTGCTGTGATTTTTTAATTTATTTTTATTGCCAGGCCGGAGCTGCTGAGCCAGTACATGGTGATCTCCAAGCAGCTGGAGAACATGAACGAGGAGATCCCCGACCTGGTGCAGCACTTCGCGTGCGTGCCGCGCATGGCCACGCCCAACCCGGCGGACATTCCGCTGTTGCTGCGGACGCGCGAGGACCCGGAGATGGAGGAGGAGGACCGCCAGCTCATGGCGGACAAGCCGCGGGAGAGAAACACGGAGGCCCTGCAGAAGCTGGTGGTGGCCCATAACGAGGCTGTGGAGAGCTTGGAGGAGACGTTCAACGAGATGTCGGACGGGCTGCTGAAGGCCATCCGAGTCAACAAGTACGTGGTCAAGTCCAAACCGCAGAGCACACAGAGCCAGCAGTTCAAGTACATCGAATCCGGCACGTACGAATAGATGGTGGCAGTGCCATAATGTTACTACTTATATTGGGTTTGTACCGGCTTCCGAGGCTCGTCGGTTAGTTCTCCGTGGAGCTCGTGGAGTCGAGAGTCTCGCGCTTTGCTCCGAGCGCGGCGAGAGCACTCGGCGCTGATGTAAGATGGCAACAAGGACTCGGTGAAGCGCAAGCGGTTCCACGCAGGAACAAACGGCAGACCGATGCAGTGCATGTGCAGGTGTGACACAGATGCAAATGGCGGGCGATGGAAGCCGAACCTAAATGAATTGATGGACTCTTAGTCACCGCAGACGAAGGCAGAACTGCACGAACTGCCAAACGTACCGGCAATTACTCTCGCCGACATAGCCATCTTTTGCCAGGATCTCCTTCCCCGTCACTAGCATGTGCTCCACTGCCGCACGCAATTAGCAGCATTTACACGCAACAAGTTAGTCCGTCCGTCGAAGCGACGTGAACAGTGCGTCGATCAGAATACGCACACAAGTCGTAATGCTCGGACGTGAGGTCGTCCACGGACGGAATGTGCTCGTGGGGCAGCACCAGCAAGTGCTTCGATGCGCGTGGGTTGTGGTCCATCATCGCAATGATTCTGGCATCCTGCAGCAGAGTAGCAGCAGCAGCACCACATTCATGGGCGCAGATAACAACAACGTCAGTGCATTCCGCCGCAATACAAATGATAGCACGAGTCCTAACGCCATCTCAGCTTGTCGATAGCTTTAACAAGCGTGTACCAACCTCGTAGACGACGCGGTTGCGTGCGCGCAACGTCTCGCAGCAGAACGAGCAGGCCCGGACGCCCCTCATCCGACGTTCGTGCCCCGCTCAGGATGGAGTCAGAAGCCGTAACTCGATGGCACTATTTTTCTCCCTCCATTGAGTGGCAGTGGTCAGTCTCAAATGGCCAGCAAACCTAAAAGGATATTTATCGCTTGACGCCACAACGAACGAGCCCAGACGCCACAACGAAGTAGAGCCGCGATGATTGGTCAAGACGACGCAAGTAGTTTCAAAAGTTGTTTTTAGATTGAAGCCACAGGCAAAGAAAACATGGCAAGCAAATAGCATTTGGCGTTCTCACCTCGTGTACTCACCTCGTGTGTACTCTATCGGACGATTAGGACCGCCCTACACGGTATGAAAGGAGATTTCGAGGGTGAATTTAAAGCGTTGCATGCCTACCTGGGATTGTTTGCCCACCGTAACGTTGGTTCCCACGTATGTTGTCAGCTAGACAGCTGTGGACGCTTTTTTCGTTCGTTTTTATCGATCGGGCCCATTGTCAGCTTACAAGACAGCCTCCTTCCTGTGTGGGAGTGCGACGGAGCGCACATGAAGCATCCAAATTACAACGGCATTTGCGTTACATTAGTAGGCAAGGACGGCAACAAGCGTGTTGTACCGGTCACAGTTGCATATGTCCACAAGGAGACTACCGACAATTTCGTCTGGTTTTTCGCGACTGCATTGCTGGTGGTATTCCCATGCATGATCGGCCTACATTCACAGACAGAGGTAAACAACTTCTGGCACAGAAGGTTCTTGCCGATCTTGGCTTAATCGTGCACCTTAAATTCTGCGCCGTCCACATACGGTTTAACACTGTCGACAAGTTTAAGAAGATTGAAGCAAAGAAAGAAAACGTGAATGACTCATAATGGTTTTACAAGCTTCCGAATCTATACGTGAGTACGACAGAAACATAGATCGCATCCGAAAGCGATTTCCAACTGGAATACTTTCTGGCACTGGTCTTGAACGCCGCGAGGATCATGTCTGGTCCTACTTATCCCGTATCCATCCCACAAGCTGGACAGTACTAGGCAACAACGACTTAACCGCAACTGAAGTCCAATGGCTTCAAGACCACTGGAGCTGTACACTATCGTACGGTATTAACTTACCATTGTTTGGCGTACGATCCACCAGCGGCATTGAAGGCGACAATAATGGTCTTCTATGGAAGCACGCGCGAACCAACTTGGTATTCAGGTCATTGCGGGCGTATTGTTTGCGGGTGGTGTCCACACGTAATGCTCTTTTGAAGGAAGTGAATGAATGGGGTACGGCTTCATTTGACATTACCCCTCATGCAATGAAACTTTTCAACGAAGAGAAGAAGCACGTCGCTAAACTTACCGTGGTACCGGCCAAAACACCGTGCTTCTATGTATTTGATGCATTTGATCGGAGTGGTGTGGCCTCATCCTCTGTAATGCATGAGACGAATATGATCACCGGTTACTGCAGACCGTGTAAGGATCACATCAACTACAAATTGCCTGTCGTCATATCCAAGCGGTATTGTATCACTTGGAGCGGTCGAACCCAGGGGTCCCTCCGGTGTATCGTACGGTGCAGTATTTCCACCATGCCTACCTTAGCGCTTACTGGGCTCGAGATCAGTTTGCCAATTGATACCTTTTCAACGACCGCAAGTACTGTATTACCACCACCGATGTATCGCCAAGCTGGTGGGTCTCGGCAAGCGCGGACCACAGACGTGAGCCGTGGCAAAACCCGCTACAAAAGTAGAGGCGAAGAGCCAAACCCATCACGGCACAACGCAACTGATTCCATATCGACAGTGGCAGCATCTCTCAACGTTGGAGTTGACGAACACGACGACACGGAGGCCATCAACGCGTTCTTCGGAAACCAATTATCCGCCAAGAGTACTACCCCGAGAGAAAAATACCGTTGCAGCCGTTGCAGGTCACCCTCGCACAACTTGAGCTCGTGCCACTCAAGCGGCCAGGACGTTGAAGAAGCTGGAGTTGCAGTCGTACCAGGCGATATGTCCTTGGTTCGTGTCCACTGAAAGCTGCGGTATCACTACCGCTAGTATGGAGAATGCAACCAACATCTAGGATAAGGGGATATCATGCTGATTTCTCTACAGGAAGGAACGTTTGAGAAGAAGGAGTTGCATAAGAGATTGCTAACCATTGCATGATCGATATCACATTCAACCTTTGAGCTCTTCCGTCTAATTGAATAACATCTTCCTCCCTGAATGGGTATGAAGCACCGGCCATTCACGAACGCACGTATCCACTTGCATGGACGTCCCGTTCGCCGATGTGAACACACACAGCGGGACTAGCACGTGCAGCAACAGTAGCACGAACAGGAATGAGCAGCGGGGTCAGCACCGCCTGAGCGCCTGCACCACGAGCACACTGGCAGAGGCAGCATGACCTGCAACACGAGAACACGGGCAGGGTGAGCAGATATTGCAACACGACCAGCGGGACCATCACGAACTGCAGGAGCAGAACAAGCAGCGGAAGCACTTTGGGTAGTGTACACAAACCATGGTGAGCGTCTCGTTTAGCGCCGTATAACCGAGGTGACCGGCGGTGTCTTCATTGCCAATACGAATTTTCGTTTAGACTCGTCGTCTTGACCAATCATCGCGGCTCTACTTCGTTGTGGCGTCTGGCCTCATTCGTTTTGGCGTCAAGCGATAAATATCCAACCTAAAAACCCAAAACCCAAAACCAGCACCAACGCAAACTGGAGTGGACCACCTTTGTTTTAGAGCAGCAGCACTGCAGGAGACCTGGATCATGGCTGGATGAGAAGCGCCAGAAGCTGGCAAAGAAATGCTGCGGCATGCAGTCGCACCGCATATACCGCCACGGTGATCGCCAAGATCGAGCAGCTTCTGGTGCTTCTCATCCAGCCATGATCCAGGTGAAGTGCTGCTGCTCTAAACGAAGGTGGTCCACTCCAGTTTGGGTTGGTGTTGGCCCCCAACTGGGAGAGACACAAAATTTCTCCTCCTGAGAAATAGTAACCTTTGCTTTACTATTTTTGATATGTGCAGTGTTTTTATAAATCTCTATATAAATGTGTCGGCTTGTCACATGTACCTGTAGATTATAAATCGTTGAAGGGGAAATTTTGTGGGTATCTGTACTGATTTTAGGGAAAGCTCCAATCAAATGACGGTGCACTGCCAAGACAAAAGCCGTCGTATCGGAGAAGCGCCGCCCGACATGGCGTCGCCCGTTACACTGAGCAAGGAGTTGCGCTTCATCAACGTCGCAGACGCCGTGGCGGTCGTCGAGGGCTTCGCGGAGAGGAACCAGCAGCGTCGCGTCCACGTCCAGCAGCGCGACAGCAAGAGCCCGCTCGTGGACGCAGCCGACGCCGACGCGTTGTCTGCGGCCTCCTCGGCCCCCAATGCTGTCGTGCTCGAGTGCGAGAACGCGCCCGCGTGCAAGTGGTTTGTGCGTCTGGCCTTTGGGAAGGGCGAGCAGAAGTGGAAGATCTCCAGCATGAACATCGCGCACTGCAAGGTCAACTGCCTGGAGAGCAAGTCCATCGCCGGAGCCAGCAGCTTCCAGTCGCTCACGTCGGAGCAGCTGCGGGCCAATGCGAACGCCGCGGCGGCGTCCGCTGCAAGTAGTGGGGCTGCTGCAGCAGCGATGGGCGCGTCACTGTACGTGGGGATGCCGTTCCTGACGTGGAAGGACGCGATCGGAGCTGTGAGGGCGCTCGCCCGCCAAATGGGACGTCGTGCCATTGCAGAGAAGGCCAGTCACATGCTGTGGCAGGACAAGAGCGTCATGGCACGACGGGTGGTGTGCCAGAACCACCGCAATTCGAATTGCGAATGGATGATCTTGCTGAATGAAGCTCCGTCGGGCTCGGACCGCTACACGGTGCTCTCCATGGATTTGTTGCACTCGAAAGAGTGCCTTGAGACCTGCAATTTTAATGCACGCAAGAAGGAGACTCCTGCGTTGATAGCCGCAGCGACTGCGTCATCGAGGAACAGTACGCTGGTGGGTGCGTTAGGCCTTCCGTCTGTTGAAGTTAAGAGCGATTTGCCGGCGGGAACGTCGCTGCTCGTCGATGATGTTTCCAAGTACCAACTGACGCACGAGATGCGGTGGAACACAGGCAAGGAAGCCACGAAAGCTATAAGTGATTTTGCGCTTGTGGTGCAGCGCAAGAGGTCAATGCTTTGCAAGCGCAATAATGGTGGCAGCAACAAGAAGTACGTGTGCTCGGACGAACACTGCTTGTGGTTTGTGCAGCTTGTGAAAGGCTGGAAGTCTAAGAATTGGAAGATATCAGCGATGAACCTGAAGCATTCCGACACATGCACGGGTGTGGCCAAGCCTACCGCACGGCAGTTCGCAGAGATGCGCTTCTTCCGCCAAGCCGTGATCACGCACTCTAAATCGTCCGGCAAGTTACTGACTGACAATTTCCTGATGCATTCTGAGTCAGGAATCCAGATTCCGCGCGGCATGGCTTATCGTGCACAACGCTTGGTGGTTTCCACATCTACGGATGATCTCACAGAGAGCTATAAGTATATCCCAAGTCTCGTTGATTCATTCGCCAAGAAAAATCCTGGGTCCGTCGCAATCTATGAGAGGGATGCCCAAGACCACTTCACTCGTTCCTTCATCATGCCCTACGCGTCGTCGATACTAGCGGCCCAACAGCAGATCTTTGGTATTCACGTGCTGCACTATAACATAGTGAGTTACCATGGCTGTCTAGCACTGCTAATCACGCGCGACGGAAACTTCCAGTACCAGGTCGTGGCCTTCGCGCTGCTTCCGACGAGTGAGGTGGATCACATGAAGTGGTTTCTCGAAATGGTTAAAAGCAGCGGTGTTACCTTCGATGGAACTCCTATTATCTGTTCCCACAGCGAGCATGGTCTTCTTCGTGCACTGGCGAGCGAGGCGCGGAACGCTAAGATCATGTTCTGCGTGCGCAGTTTACTAAAAGAGATGGAGCGTGATAAGAACATTCCTGCACTAGGTGCGCAGGAAGAGCTTGTGTGGGAGCTGCAGCGACAAGAGACGGAAGACGCTTATGTAAAGGTGTTGGGACAGCTCGAGGCCGTTAATGCAGCGGCCGCGGCGTTCTTGCGTGCTGTGCACCCAAAAACTGGGCATACCATCTCAATCGCTCTGTGAAACTCTACCGCTGGTCGAGCACCGGTGCCAAAGAGGCTTTGCTAGATTCAGACGTCATGAACAGTGACGACGCACCCTTCGACCTCATGTATTCTTTTCTGGCCTTCCTCATGGATGGCACGTTCAAGAAGAGCCAGCTTGCTACGACGCTGTCAAACTCGGACATGACCGAAACCCAACCGACGTCAGTACTTACGCTGGGTGCTGATGAGATGTATCGGCAAGAGCTGCAGGCCGCTGAAAGCTATGTAGTGCGTCTGTGTGACGAGCAAGTTGCCTTCACGTGGTGCAAGGGCGAACGCCCGAAGGTTACCCAACGCGTGGACCTGGCGGTGCCCACGTGCACCTGCGGTCAGATGTTCCAGATGGGCTTGCCGTGTCGCCACTTTATCGCGGTGTCAATTCACTTCAGCAACGACGCGGTGCTCCTGAACAGCTTTGATTCTATCTACAAGGCTGCAACGTACGCTGATGTGCACCGGAACATGCGAATCGAAATTCCCACCGCCGAGGACCTGCATAAAGACGAATCGCTGCACCCAGCCGCCTCAACTCGCAGTACGAAGAACAAGAAGCGTGCTCGTAGCAACGGGAGCAACAGCAGCAACAACAACAAAGCGCCGTCTATCACTATCACACCCGCCGCCATGACCGACATCACACCTTCACTATCTACGGATGATGTCGAAGACGCCTCAATCCCGCTGGCTAAAGCGCCTCGACTGGACTTTGACACAGACGTTGTCACGGGTCTCACGGAGTTGGTATAAACCGACCAAAGGTACACGGTGTCGGCTTGTTCTTATGCAGCACTCGTCCATTGCGTGGCCATGTTTCCAAATACACCCCATGCACATTCACGACGTGTCTTCGGTGTCATCCACCTGGTGCTATATAAACTTTACGGCTTTCCTACTTGCCGACGCTGGCCTTGCGCACCACCTTCTTGGCGCCCTCCGTCGCTTTCGCGTGGGCGTTCTTCAGCTTGGTCTTGGCATTCAGCTGCGACTTGCGCTTCAGCGCCATGCGGTGCATGTGCAGCGAGTTCTTCGCTGGCCGTGCCCTCACCAGCAGGTCGTGGCCCAGCGGCCTCAGCCCCGAAGACGCCGCTGCTCCCGCCAGCATGGGCGCTGAGGGAGGCAGCACGCCGGCCAGCGAGATGCCGTAGTTCTTGGCCAGACAGAACTGCAGATCTCTCGGCTCCAGCGTCGTGGCGCGGCGGTGCTTGGCCAGCTTGCCGGAGAACTCCACCACGTCCGTCACAAAGTCCTTGGCCATGTCCAGCAGCAATTCCTCCACCGCCGGGTGGAAGCAAAACTTGGGGTCGATGGAGCGCAGCAGCTCGCCCAGCTGCTTGTTGGGCGTCAGCGCGCGGTTGGTCGTGGCGGCGTTCGCGAACGAGTTGAAAGGAGGCGCCACGGGCTCCTGCAGACTGCCGTCGCTGATGGACATGAGCGTGCTGGACAGCAGCGCCGACGCCGTGCGGGGCGACGCCGCGCCCGACTTGTTCTTGTCGCTCGCCATGTTCGAGGGAATGTGACGGGAGCTAGGTTTACGTTGGGCTGAAGCTGTTCGATGGGTCGCAATTATTGCGATACACACTGTACTATACAAAACACTTCAAGAGTTGATTGAAGAAGTTGCCGTCTTGTCTTGTGCGGATGCTGTCGCAATGCGTTTGTGAAGCTATCTATAGTCGCGTAGTAAAGCTACACATAGAGGATTGCCCAGCAGCAGTGGCGAGGCTGTTCATAACACTGTTTGCAGTCTTCACTGCAGCGTTTGAACAGCTCAAGTCGCCTGTTACCAAGCTTGACAAGCATTGCCGCACGGGAGGCAAGAGGAAGATGGGTCGAACGACTGCAATGCCGAATGACGCGCAACGTGAGCCAGGGCAACAGCTCGGCTACGTCAGTCAGTGAGTGTCCACGACGATCTCGTCAAGACGCTAGCGGGGAGCAGTCAGAAGCTCCAGGCGGTGACGTTTTCGCCCGCTCGAAATGCCTGCTTTTTGGCGTTGGTCTGGATTGAGGCGTCATTCGGCAGCGATCCACGGCCAGAGACCTGGTGTGTGACGGTTGTCTTGCGCTGAAGCGCATGGTGAGGAATGACGTCGTCGACATGGGGCAGGGGCTGCCGAGCAAGGTCGAACGGTGCCGTCGATCCCAGGACGCTTGGGGCGCGGTCTCTGGCAACCCCATGGCGCTTCTCTGGCGGTTTAACGCGGACGGAGCAGCTCCATTGGTCAGGCGAGGAAGAGCGTCGGCGATTTGCACTCGAGCGGCGCAAGATATCTCGCAGAGAATAGCGTAGAACAGTCGCTCGTCTCCACTCGTGCGTGGCCGCTCGGGCCGACCCTCCGACGCCACGTCAGTCTGAAGTTCGACGCCAAGGGCACAAGTAGAACCCAAGCACCAAGCACCACCGAAATCCGACCATGTGGCACCGCACCCTGAAGAGCTCCTCGCTTCTGCTGCCTCGCGTGACCTCGGCCCTGCCCCGCTCGACGCCGACCGCGTTCGCGCTGCGAGTCGACCATGGCGCTGCCGACGTCGCTCGAGCGGCTCTTTGAGAACAACAAGAAGTGGCGCGACGGCAAGAAGCTGCTTGATCCTGACTACTTCGACAAGACGGCGCAAGGCCAGCACCCGCAGTACCTGTGGATCGGCTGCTCAGACTCGCGCGTGCCGGCCGAAGAGATCACGGGCCTTGCACCTGGTGAGATGTTCGTGCACCGCAATGTGGCAAACCTGGTGGTGAGCAATGATATCAGCAGTCTGTCGGTGGTGCAGTACGCCGTGGAGCACTTGAAGGTGAAGGACATCATTATCTGCGGCCACTACGGCTGCGGTGGTGTGCATGCCGCTGTGGAGAACAAGCACTTGGGCCTGCTGGACAACTGGCTCCGCAACATTCGTGACGTGTGTCGTCTGCACAAGGACGAGCTGGAGTCGATCGAGGACCACGAGGCGCGCATGCGCCGCACCGTGGAGCTGAACACTATCGAGCAGTGCATTAACGTCTTCAAGATCGGTCTTGTGCAGCGTCACCAGGTCAAGTATGGCTTCCCGCGCATCCACGGCCTCGTGTACGACCTGAAGAACGGTGAACTGAACGAGATGAACATCGACTTCCAGTCCTACGTCGAAAAGTACAACTCGATCTACAAGCTGCACTCGTTCCCCGAGGGCAAGGTGCCTCTTCGCCGATCGCAACTGCAGGGCAACATGATCAGAACGCTGGCCGAAGGACACGATGTGGAGCCTGGCCACGTCAGCGCCAAGTACATTAAACGTGCTATGTCGAAGGAGCCGATTCTCTTCAGCGAGACGGAGATTGACAGCGCTATTGCCCGTGCACAGGAAGGCGAGGAGGACAACACGACGGTTGACATCGAGAAGCTCGCCCGATACTTCGACCACTAAACGTTGCGGAGCCGAACGCAATCTTTTATTTGGCTTAGATGCCGCTTCGCCGAACACTCGCACACACATGAGCAGGTAATGCATAACCAAGAAAAATATAGCATGGCAAATGGTACTCCAGTCCATTACCTTGTCTTCGTGGCGGCCGGATGGACCATCAGAAGCGAACCCAACGTTGCTCGCGAAAATAAGGATGAACTTAAGTGAGCTCAAAAAGTGCTTGGCTGGTGTTTTTCGCTTGTGTTGCCCCTTGCGTTCGTCACTTCAAGTCTGTGGGAAGCATGCATCGGATAAAGCCGGTGATTGCACCCTGCAACAAACCAGAGAGAGTGCAAGCCGCAACGAAAAACGGGCCTGCTCGCTAGTCTGGCTGCAGCCTGCAGTAACCATGTTGTGAACCGCAATCGTCTCCAAGGGCCAAACCGCTTCACGTTAAACTGAGCGAGCTCTCGTGCTACAACTTCCATTGGCAACCTTCCTATCGGCATTCGTTGTTCCGAACAACGAATGCTTGTTCCCAAGTACCATACAGAAGTGACTCGTGAATCTGGCTGCAACTCTTCAACAACTGACGTCACTGACCTCTATCTTTCGATCTCAGGTATGCCCTCGTGCAGGTTTTTCAACACGCAAATCCTTGACGTTCACAGCGTCACACCACCAGTCTGAAGTTCACCGCCAAGAGCTCAAGCAAGCTCCACGACCTCCGCCATGCTGCTCCGCACGCTCCAGAGCTCCGCTCGTGCCGCTTCCACCCGCTCCACGCTAGTGCGCTCCGCGTCGTCCATGACGCTGCCCACGTCCCTCGAGCGGCTTTTCGCCAACAACAAGAAGTGGCGCGACGGCAAGAAGCTGCTGGATCCGGACTACTTCGACAAGACGTCGCAGGGCCAGCACCCGCAGTATTTGTGGATCGGCTGCTCAGACTCGCGCGTGCCGGCCGAAGAGATCACGGGCCTGGCACCTGGTGAGATGTTCGTGCACCGCAATGTGGCGAACTTGGTGGTGAGCAACGATATCAGCAGTCTGTCGGTGGTGCAGTACGCCGTGGAGCACCTGAAGGTGAAGGACATCATTGTCTGCGGTCACTACGGCTGCGGTGGTGTACATGCCGCCATCGAGAACAAGCACATGGGACTCCTGGACAACTGGTTGCGCAACATCCGCGACGGTAAAGATATTCTTGTGGTGCAATGATCCCTTCTTTGTCTTGTGGTGCAATGATCCCTTCTTTGCGTCTCATACGTGTCTGTGCGACGTGATTTTTCTGGTCGATTACTTGTAGTGTGCCGGTTGCACCACGACGAGCTGACCAGCATCGAGGATCACGACGCGCGCATGCGCCGCACCGTGGAGCTCAACACCATTGAACAGTGCATCAATGTGTTCAAGATCGGTCTTGTGCAGCGCCATCAGATCAAGTACGGCTTCCCACGCATACATGGCCTGGTGTACGACCTCAAGAACGGCCAGCTGAACGAGATGGACATCGACTTCCAGTCGTATGTGCGCAAGTACCGCTCTATTTACAAACTGCACTCGTTCCCTGCGGAAGCACCGCTGCGTCGATCCCAATTGCAGGGCAACATGATTCGAACTCTGGTCGAAGGACATGACGAAGATCCTGGTCGCGTGAGCACCAAGTACATCAAGCGTGCGATGGCCAAGGAACCGATCCTCTTCAGTGACACGGAGATCAACAGCGCCGTTGTACGTGCGCAGGAAGGCGAAGAGGATAAGGCGACGGTCGACATCGAGAAGCTCGTCCGGTATTTCGACCACTAAGTAACGTGGCGAGGCGTGTAACCTCGCAAATTGCTACTCTCATGTGAATACCGGTACAAGATAACCAAGACAATTAAAGCAAAGCGAATGAGCTCCGGGAGCGCTTTCTTGTCTTAGCGACAGCCAGAGCGTGTGAGCGAGTGCGACTGCAGTGCTGCAGTCGCAGAATAAGGATGCACTACTGTTTCAGGCTTGGTGTCAAGAACTACAGCTTGTGTTTAAACGAGCTTCAAACACTGGAAACAAACGAGCAGGGCAGCTCGTTCGCATAACTAGTTGCAGGGACATCCGTTCGAGTTGCCACCGCTTTTGCCGTTGTCCGTCAACTTCAAGCACCGGGAGACAAGTTCGTCAGATAAAGGTGGGAGTGGTGCACACGCAAATGCCGAGAGAGAAAGCACAGGCAACGACCGAAATCAAACGACTCACCTTGGTGCCGGTAGGCCGGTTTGAATCGCCGACCATTTCACGAATCGTGATCAGCTCCGAGGCCATGGTGAGGAAGGCCTCTTCCACGTTCTGCGCATTCTTGGCACTCGTCTCTAGGAACGGAATCGACAAGCTGTCAGCAAAGGCCTTGGCTGTCTCATAAGACACCGCCTTGTTGTCGCTGATATCGCTCTTGTTGCCCACGAGCAGTTTGCAGGTGCCTTCGCTGGCGTATCGGTTCACTTCGTTCAGCCAGTCATTTACATGATCAAACGACTCCTGTAGATATGAAAACGAACCGGACACGACTTGAGTACCAGCCTAGCCCACCAAGTGAACAAACACGCACTTCCTTACTTGGCTGGTGACGTCGTAAACCATAATAATGCCATCTGCACCGCGGTAATATGCGCTTGTGATCGTGCGGAAGCGCTCCTGGCCAGCGGTATCCCACTGCAAAATCCACCATTATACAGCTTGTCAGCGTGTGCACAGCAACTCACCAACATCATCATCCGCACGCACAATCTGAAGCTTGACGGTCTTGTTGTCGATCTTCACGGTGCGAAACCTCTGCAGCAACACACAACAGCCGTCATCCACCCAGCTCGATATCTTCCCCACCATCTCACCCCCAAGCACGTACAAAGTCCACGCCGATGGTGGTGATGTAGCTCTCTGTAAAAGCATCGTCCTAAAAGATCAGGAAACCCCAAACATCAGTCCAGTCCCTCCACTTGCTCAAATCAACGCGGGGGCTAAGAATCTTCTTCCATCCATAGCGACGCACCGCAAAGCGCAGCAGCAGGCAGGACTTGCCCACGCCCGAGTCACCAATCAACACGAGCTTGAACAAGTGGTCGCTGCAACATCATCACAAGCCCCGTAAGAAACCTGGCCCTACCTGATCCCAAAGGTCTCACAAGCCGCCAGGCCACTTCACTCACTAGTCCCTCGACATGGTCGTGGCCGCTTCAACCGGAAGATCTCGCGCACGAAACGACTGCCAAACACTCGCTGAACTTCTTGATACGGCCGCTGTCTTGACGCGGGAAGAGGCTGCAGGGAGCAGGAGAGAGAGACCGTCGGACAGCCTGCGTCGCCTTGAGCTGCTTACGTTCTGACCCAAAAAAGGAGTCCGTGGCTCTTCCCTCAAAGAATAGAATCCGTATGCGTTCTCCCAAATCGTCCGCAATACAAAAGCAAGTGTAAAATCAGATATAGAAACAAAAGGGTTTTGCTTTCGTACCTGGGTTCCAAAACGCCCCGTGCTACATCTGCATGTGGCGCATCATGTGGGCCCCCATGCCGGCGCTGAACTCGCTTCAGTTTCGACTTTTCATAGATGGCGCCCAAGCCCCTGAGTGACGACGCGTGCCGCGTGTGCGGCCTGGAGGACGACGAGGAGTTCCTGGTGCTGTGCGACGGCTGCGACCGCCCCTTCCACACGGCCTGCCACGTGGGCTGCGTGTGCTGCCAGAAGAAGCCGCGCAACAACTTCGCGCGCAAGCCGGCGGTGCCCGAGGGCGACTGGTTCTGCAAGTTCTGCGCCGGCCACATCGCGGCGCTCGGTGCGTGGCCCTCTTTTTGGTGGTTTTAGACGGTCCAATCTGTTGGAAAAGTGGCTCATTGACTGTGCTGTGCTGGCTGTTGCTGGCGCGATTGTGGTGGAGCAGAAGAGGGCAAGGAGCCCGTGTCATCCGTGTTCGTGTGGGGGATAATGAAGACGGTCAGGTGGGTGTCGTCCCGACATCGGGGCGGTGAACGGAGGGTGGTTTTCTCTCTAGTTTGGGGTTCTCTCCTTAGAGTTGCTGGTGGTTCTGGCTGGTATTGAGGCGTTACGGTTGGTGTTTTTCATTCAGTTGGCGCTTCCGGATACGGAGGCGAAGGCCATTTGGAAGCCGACCAAGGTGCACGAGCTAGACAGCATTGGCGTGCTGGGCATCGCGTGCGGCGAAACGTGCACGTATGTGCTTTGCAACGACGCGAACCTGTACTCGGCGGGGACCGGTGTGAACGGACAGTTGGGACACCAGGACGTCGTGCACGAGAAGCTCGTGCACTTCCGCATGGTACGCGCACGACGTTCACCTACGCGCAGCATTTGCTCCGTGCTGTTCTCCGTGAAGATATCCAGAGAACACTAACGCCAGTTCCGTGCGTGTTTATATGCAGCTTGACTCCATGACCGAGGAGAAGAGATCGAAGGGCGAAGGAAGGTATGCACTGTCGAGAGACTCCGATACCCGAGCTAATGCATCTGTAGCAATTCAGCAAAGCAAATTCTAATTGTTCACTTTCGACGCAATAGATTCTCGCAGATCCATGCCGGTGCCAACTTCGGTTTGGCGATCACGACTGGCGGACATGCCTATACTTGGGGCTACGGCGAGCTGGGACAGCTGGGCCACCAGGAGAACAAGAATAAGAAGGCGCCTAAGAAGATTTCGGCCTTGAGAGAGCTCGAGATCCCTGTCGATCTGGGTATGCGACTAGTGATTGCGATGGATATTGCGTTATGTTTCTTGTTCGAGACTCATGGCAACAAATATGCACACTTTTTCCTGATCAATGTTTACTTCAGCTGCGTGTGGTAGCGACTTTGTGATCATGACCACGAAGGATAACGGTGACGACGACCAATTCAATACCCAGAAGCCCGGTGTCTTCATGAGTATGGGATCCAACTCGCAGGCGCAATTAGGTGACGGATCCGCTAAAAACCAGTGGGTTCCACAGCTTCTCAACAAGGAGGCCTCTGAGATTACCGACGTAAGTATTTGAATTGCTAATTCAATGCGTACAGATCGGCGATAGAAATCTTACTTGACTTGATATTCTGCAGCCTGAAAGTGGAGGCATTGAGGAACCGGCCGAATTCTTACTTGGACGTGACATCACTCAATTGTCTGCCGGTCGAGCTCATGCTGCTGCTATCGTTGCAGGGTAGGTAGCTCTCATTTCAGATGGGGGTGATAAATTGATATTAAAATCTGATACGTTTGAACGTGTACGCGCTCAAATAGCACGGCAGGTTTGTGGACATGGGGTTATGGCGAGCGTGGTAAGTGTTTAAACAGGAAGTGGTTATCGGCCATGAACGGGAATGTTTACAATCGTTTTGTTTGTGATTGTGTGGTAATGCAGGTCAAGTCGGCCACCCGAAGCCTGCGCCGCCTGCCGGACAATCAAAGTTCTTCCGCTCGCAATACCGTGTACCTCGCCCCCGGCTTGTCCAGGTTAGTTGCGCGATTTGTTTGTGTTCATATGATGGACAAAATCATTGTTGCTAACGCTTTTCTTGCAAAAAAATTTGGTCCTTGCCAGGCCCTGAGGCAGGAACTTGTCAGTTTTGTTGCCTGCGGTGGCCAGCACACACTTGTACTTCTGCGCGATGGTCGTCTGTTTGCCATAGGTGACAATGAATTCGGCCAGCTTGGTGTGAAGCGTGGTGCAACGACCGAGGATAATGCTGTTGACGTCCCCGTTCACGTTGCCACGTTTGGTTCCGACAAGAGTATCAAGCAAATCGCTGCAGGAGATGAGTTTTCGACGGCTCTCACTACCAGCGGCGACGTGTACACTTGGGGTCGTGGCCAGCTCGGCCAGCTAGGCCTGGGTGAGTCCCAAAAGGGCCATTGGATGAACCCTCGAAGGTGCCCGATCTTCCGGTAATTCAAAAGCTGGCGGTCGGCCCCAACCAGGTGTTTGCCATCGAGTTCACCGACGGTACGTGCTGCTCTCTGCTACATCAACTAGTCTCTTAGTCATCATTCATCTAACCGCTGTCAATTGGTATTTGTTGGAAATTGCAGAGGCGTTGCCACCTCCGGTTGTCCGCGCACCTGCCAAGAAGGGCGGCAAGCGTGGTGCATTCAATCCGGCACGAAGTCCAAGAAGGCCAGGAAGTGAAAGTGAATCTTCACTACCACCATATACCAAAACCAACTCCAGGGAGGTAGCAGGAGCATCCAAAAAACAGGAAGATAGCAATTGTAGCAGACTGTAGGGGATAGGGAGACACACGTCATGCAGCTTTACCCAGTTGAAGTGATCCACGCAATACAATTTAGAGCGAAAATAGATGATTGGCCAACACGAACACTCATATCCTCCCATTGGCCACTCCATCCTGCAAATATAATCCAGCTTCATACAACCTATTCTGACGCGTCGCACGTCGCATAGCATCCCAGAGTCGGTTAGCTCAGCTCGCACAGACAGTATCAAATATCGTCCTGGATTGGTCCCCTTCGTGCCCATGAACCCTCAGCACTACGCGACGTATAACCCGCAGCAGCAGCAGTTCTATGCCCGCAACAACTCGGGCAACCTGGGCGCCTACGCGACTCAGAGCGGCATGAGCGCGCCCCCGTGGGCGGAACTGTGCCTCTGCACGCCTGGACGCCGCCCTCCCCACCGGAGCAGCAATACTACGACGTGCTCTTCGCCCACGCGGACGAGCAGCGTCGCAACGCCATTGGGGGACAGCAGGCGGTTGCGTTCTTCACGCGCTCGCACCTGGACAAGGCGGTGCTTAGAGAGGTACACATTGACACATTTGTTTTTGTAGTTTGTAGTTTTTTATGGTACTAAATTAATTAACGGCGGGGTGTGTACGATGCTGCTAGGTTTGGAGCATTGCAGACAGTCAAAGGAGGAGTGAGCTGTCGAGGAACGAGTTCTACGTGGCCATGAGGCTCATTGCGATGGCGCAGCGAGGAGATCAACTGTCGGTGCAAAGATTCTACCAGGTGGCGGCGATGCCGTATCCGCTCCCGATGATGGAGGGGATACAGCCGCAGCAAGGAGTTCATCCGGGAGGCAATGGGATGCCGCCTGTGCCTCCTCCGGCTCAAAGCCACGTGCAGCAACAGGATTTTGGTCACCATGCACCGACATCAGGCGGTGGAACATCGTACGCTTTGACTGCGGACGAGAAGAGCAAATATGATATCGTGTTTCAGCAGTATGATACCGATCGCGACGGATTCCTGATGGGACCGGAGGCGGTGGCACTGTTTCAAATGTCTGGACTCGACCGCACCGTACGTAGCCTAGGCCTAGCTGTGCTCTGAAACGGTATGTGCTTGGCTAACGTTGCTCGGATGTTGATTGGCGGCTCCAGATGCTTCGCGATATATGGTCAATGGCGGATGCGACACAGGACAGCAAACTCAGCATTCAAGAGTTTTATGTTGCGATGCATCTGATCGTATGTGTGAGCAAGCGCCGCTTGCCAATGCCATCAACACTCCCGAGAGAGCTAGCAGAAACAGCGTTCGGAACCGATGGTGCACTTCTTGGTATGCCTACGCATCAGGGTCAAATGCCAGCTACCCAAGCTCAGAATGGTTTTGCTGGACAAGCCCAAGAACCTGCACCAGCTCCTAAACCAGAGGGCATGTCGGCTTTTGATTCGGCTTTTGATTCTCTGTCAACCATGGACGATTCACCGCTTCCTACTCTGTCCACCTCGACGCCTCGCTCGTCACGTGCTGGATCATTTAACCAGGGTGATACTAGTGGTGGGTTTCCAACGGTGACAGGACACCAGGAGTTCAACAATATTTCGAGCTCTCAGACGCTCAGCACCAACAGTGCCCCTGGACGGGACCGTACAAATTCGGCATCGTCGCTTAATTCGATGTCGAGCTTCAGTGGTATGGCACCGCATCAGCCTCTGCAGCCACCCCACTCACAGCATTCGTCACAACAGCTTCCTCCTCGCAGCCTTGGTAGCAACGAGCGCATTCAAATGACACCGCGTGCTGACGGAGCAGGATTCCAGCCCCTCTCTCAAGGTTATCCTGGTATGCCTGGATTTGGTGCGGGAGGCTTTGACGCACCGCAGGCGCCAATTACTGCGTCGGAGAGACCGTTCATGAGTGATGACGAGGAGAGACGGGTCGTTTGTCAACTTGATCAGCAAAATGAGGAGGTCGTACAGACGCTTGCAGGCGTGGAGCGCACGCAGACTGCGATTGAGATGCTTTCCGAGAAGCTGCACGATCTGGACGAGCTGCGCCATGAACTTGTGTCTTTAGTTACGAAGCGAGAAAGTATGCGAGTGAAGCTAGCGTCTGATCCTGTAGTGGGTGGCGATCCCGCAGAGGAGCGAACTAGACGCGCTGTGGAGCATAGCCTTCGGTCCTTGGTGGAGAACGAGCAGCAGATAATCCACCAACTACAGTGCGATGTTTCGAGATACGAAGGTGAACTGGAAGAGGCGATATTGAGCGCGAAGCTGCAACAGAAAATGTCGATTGAATCGCGTTCGCCATTAATCGATGCGTCATCTCCTTCGCGGTCCGGTGCCGATGGGAGCGACACATTCAACGCCTTCGGTGCCCCACCGCTCTCTCTGGATGGATCGACTAATTCAGTAGCGGCAGCTCCCGGTGCTCCTTTCATTTCTCCGTTCTCGCCAGGCCCGTCTCCAGATGCTACCGATAGCAGTGGGTTTAACGCGTTTAGCAATTTTGACTCGGCCCCACGTTCTATTGGAAGCGCGACGCCTTCCCCAGCAGCTGCAATTCAGGCTCCTTCGGGCTCTCCATTTTCGCCTTCACCGTCGCCATCGCAGCAAGCGACTGAAAACGATGTGTTTGGTGATTTTTCTGGTGTGCCACCATCCGCTATGGACACGACACTGTCACATCTTCCAGCTGCAATAAATGCTGCTCCCGGGAATTCACCGTTTTCTCCGATCCCGTCCCCTGCCGTGGATAGTAAAAACAGCCTCGATGCCTTTGATGCGGCTCCGTTGTCTGCTACTCCGTCATCTTTGGCAATTACTGCTGATGTTCCCGAACACTCACCATTTTCAACATCACCCGCTGCAACTAATGATAGTGGTTCTGGTGGTTTTGGCGATTTTAACACTGCCCCATCCTCGTATGCGGCGAGTGCCGATGCTCCGGAAAAACCACTGTTCTCGTCGTCGCCGTCAGCAGCTGCAGCGAGTGGAAATGATTTTGGCAGTGAGCCTGCAGCATCGGATTCTGCAATCCCTTCGCTCTCTCCTGTGGCGAAAACTGACACAGTTGAGAGCTCTCCGTTTTCTCCACTCCCGGTGCCAACGACAGCAAGTAACAATTTATTGGGCAACTTCGCTGCCGCTCCAGCCTCAAATGATAAGGCTGGGATGTCTACTCCAGTACAAGCAGCCAACACGAGTGGAAATTCGCCGTTTTCACCGGTTGCTACAGACAAAAATGATGTTGACGCGTTCGGTGATTTTAGCGCTGCTTCAACTTCGACTGAGAGCGTTCCGACGTCATTCACGCCACCAAAACCGATGGAGGTCCCGGCGAGTTCTCCGTTCTCGCCATCACCTTCCCCGGCTGCTGCCGCACCCATTAGTGAATTCGACACGTTCGGTGATTTTAACGCTGCTTCAGGTGATAGCGCCACGCTGACGATCTCTGCTCCAGCATCAACGACAAATGCCCCAGAAACTCAACCTTTCTCGCCATCTCCTTCTCCAGCCGCAGCCACAGATAACAGTTTCGACACATTCGGAGAGAATAGTGCTGCTCCGGTATCGAGTGACAGCGCCACGCAATCCTCAATGCCAGGAGCGACGAATGTTCATGAAAGCTTACCGTTCTCACCGACACCTTCGCCTGCTGTAGTACCAGAAAGCAGCTCTTCCGATGACTTCGACTTCAGCGCACCTGTATCAAGTGATAGTGCCGAAACCTCGTCAACACCGGCGAAGTCGGCGGAGGCTTCTGTTAATTCGCTCTTTTCTCCAGTCGCCAAGGACAACAGTGGATTTGATTCCTTTGGAGACTTCAACATCGCCCCAACTCCCGCTGACAGTGGGTTTGAAGCATTCGGTGATTTCAGTGCTGCTCCAGCAACGACGGATAGTGCTGCAGAGAAAGACACGACCGCATTCTCACCGTTTTCGCCGACAGCTTCTCCAGTTGCAACAACGGTAAGTAACGGATTCGGTGAGGTCGGTGATTTTAGTGCTGCTCCATCGGAATCAACATCAAGTGACGGGTTTGGTAGCTTCAACGCGGAGCCGGCGAAGTAACTTTAGCTGAATAATCGTTTTATAACAACTAAATGCAGGATGATATACTGTTCAAAGCCTCCGCTGACAGTTTTAACAAACTCTCAGCTTCGTCGTGTGCAACTATGAACTGGGTATCCTTTAATACCAACAAGACGCACAACACAAGACGCAGACTCCACAAAAGCGTTAGGTATTTTTTTATGGAGCCATTCGAACTGGAAACTGAAATCAGCGCCTAAGGGATCAAAAGAACAATTGTTAATTGCAGCGCACAAACCAAGATTAAAAACTAGGGTGTCACCTAAGTGCTGGAGCTCGTACGGCAGCAAGCAAAAGCTCGCGAAAAAGAGTGTCCCTTGCACCAAAATAAATTGCGTCTCCAACGCAAAAGCAAGCTGATGGAGCGGAGAAAATGCAAACTTCCGCTGTAATAGAACATTCAAAGCCACCGAAGAGGCTAACTCCAGCATCGAAAACAAAAGATATTCCCGATCGAATCCAAATTCCAAGACCATGTCCTTCCAGGGTAGTAATCAGCGTTCGGTAGTTTGTGTAATACCGACATGTAGGTCACATACCAAATAGGGATAATACACTGGACGTACTCGACGAGGGTCAGGTATCCACAGTGAAAGAACTTCTGTAGACTCTGGACAATTTAACGCTTGTGTTTTAGCTGAGTTTAGTGTCGATTGAACACTACGAAGAGGTACGACATTTTGGTGGGGTTGTATTGCGGCGCCAGCAGTGAAGGTTGGGTTGATCGGCAGGATACGGGATTGAAGGATCCCGGATGTCTCTCGTTGTCGAACAGAATCCACGTTGGCAAAACGAAAATTTAAAACGTTGTACACGCCTGACGCTTCCAATGCCATTATGTTTTGCAAACAATCGTTTGGAAGCGGATGGGGCAAGCAGGCCCAAAGTCGGACATTTGCAAGGGATGCAACGTTATAATACCTGGGGTCTCGACAAACTGAAAGGACTAGTGACATTAAGTTATTCGAGCAGTCTTGATTATGCTGGCTATGCTCGTGGCGACGGTGCCATTCATGTAGTTGACCTTTAAGTGTATCGGCGTTTATACGGACCTCCCGATATTCCTCAATAGTGATTGTATAATGCCCAATGTAATAATCAGCACTGACACACCAACGTAGTTCTCGCTAAACATGCAAACTGATACGAAGAGCGTAGTGAAGAAGTCCACACTAAAAGCCACAATTTGAGGCACGAAGTCTTCTAGTTCGCGTGAGGCGCGTACCATGAGTTTTCTTGCCACAATCTTCCACAGCGGCAGCAACAGTGTCGCGGGTCCTTGATATTTAAATGGAACATGACCATATAGAACTTTGAACAGGGGGTAAATTGCAATCAGCACTCCGTGTGCTGAAAAATAGTTCTGGAATATGAGCAAATGCGGCCGAGTAAGTGCGTCTCTTGAGAATGGTGCAGCACCCAACGTAAGAAAAACATTGATCCGAGGAGAATCACCTCCGAAAAGAAACTAAGTTCCCATGAGAAAGGCACAGGAAATCCCACAAAATTTGACGCGGCAATCCAAAATCCGGTTGAGCCTGCCGAGACAACCACAACAATGACGAAGACCTTGGTATAAGTAAGATTGAGTCCAAGTACAAGATTTTTCAACATCGTTATCGCTGCGGTGGTCAGTATGAAACCTGCCAATGTAAAGCGGACCCAAAACATCAATTAGCCGCCCACCCTTCCGATGGCGGTCGGAGCGGCAGACATTCCAATAGCACATTTGCTACTAACGCGGGTACCGGAGTAAGCAAACACACGAGAATCGCTCAAGTTTGGGTCGTACTCTTGCAATAATAATGAAGACTTTCAAGTCGCTCGACCGAGTACCGGCCCTGTCGACCAACTTGGATGATGCCCCACTTGAGATTAACCCAACGCAACCAGGCTCTAATTCGTTGGAGACAATTCGTCGCCACTGGCGAAGTGGTGTCTGGCTCTCCAGAAGCGTACCCGCGTGGCTCTCATCTTGTTTTTCGCCAGTGAATACCTCACAGGCTATGTATGACATTGCTCAGGCTCGTTGGTAATTTTATCAGCTGCAAACACAACTTCATGTACGTTGTAGGTGCAAACAAGCACCATAAAGTCGCTCTGATAAACATAGTACTTGTAGTAAGAAGTTGCAGGTGAGAAAAGATCATGCAGGTGCTCGGAGCTGTGCTGCGCTTATGGACACTGAACCAACAACTAGGTTCCGGTGGTTAAGCTGGGAGGTAGCTTTTAAAGTGAAGTGTCATGTTATAAAGTACGTTGTTATTTTCCATGGTACTTAAAGTATTTCTTTAAAAATATGGAGCACATCGAGCACGAATAGTGAGCATGAAAAGAGTTTGCTTATTTTGCTTATAGCGTCCAAAAGTTATTACGCGTTTTACGAATTCCAACATCCCTGGTGGATGCCCATTTTCAATTTTTCGAGAAAACTTGATGCTCTTTTGGGATTCGATTGCCAGATAGAATGTCATTCCCAGCGGTTTAATGCTGTGGTGTCATGGCTCTAACAGCTAGCTGTCATGATATTGTGGCTCTAAACGAATATGCATAAAGTGCATATGCTACTCTTTTCATTGTAGTTGTTCATCATTTGTTCATTATTATTCGTTAATTTCTCGTTTCGTTCATGTACTCTCGTTCATTTCTCGCTGTTGTTCGAATGTCGTTAGTGACGAATGTTGCTTGTGTCGGCTTCAATTAATCACGGTTGGGCTTCCGGTGGTACCTACCTCCCAGTAAAAGGTCACACAAATACACTCACTTCATCTCGAAGAGAGAGTTGTTAAAATGTATTTATATAATTCGTGCATACGACCGGCAGTTTTTACTCGCTAAGGGCATCCTTCTTTATGGATGGAAACGTTATCTTAGGTGCAAGTTGCAGCCTGCAACAGATGAAGTAAACCACATCCAAGTCCTGGTAGAGAAATTTTGAATCCAAGAAGCGGATCATCCTTTGTACGTCACAGGATGACCCGCTTAGCATACTACTTACTATACCGCAGCAGAACTAAGAGGCAGATGAACTCCATCAAAATAAAATCCAAAACTGTAGCACCACACGCCGTACCATGGTGCGAAATCGCAAAGCATAACCAGAAGGTAAATTTTAAATACTAACAGTTTTGACAAGTTCGGGGGTTAATGCTCTTCGGTATCGAGTAGCAGCACCACGCCATTCTCAACACTAGCAGCGAAGAGTTCGTAAGAGCTCGCCATTCTAATAAACACCTTTGCCGGCTGCAGCACCTGAAAGCAGCACTTTCGATGCCTTCGACTTCAGCGCACCTGTATCAAGTTGTAACGAGTCGGTGCAACCGGCAGGACGGCGTGCTGTGAATGAGCAGACGGCGGCTGAATGCATGACGGACGAGATCGGAGACCGATGGCACGAGGGCACGCCAGCGGTGAGTGGCACTGACGAGTAGCTGCGGGCGACAATGGAAGATGAGATCCTAGCGCAAGGGGCGCTTTCGACGATGGCAGCGGCTGAGAAGCACGAGGAGACCGATGAGGCACGTTGAAGTACCGCTGGTGGGTTGCAGGACCAAGTGGGTACACGAGCAAGTGGGCGACGGGACGAAGTAAAAGCCCAGTCAGTATCAGTTTGAACGGCAAGGGCGCAGGTGGTTCGGGATCGGACGGCCCGAGCTCAGAGTTGAGTTGTGGCCAGTGAGGCACCAGCAGTTGAGGGTTCGCACGAGGCGGGCAGCGGACGAGGAGAGTTGAGATTAGGAGTGTGCTGTTGAGGCCACGGCGACAACGAGTTGAGGAGACTGGGCGGTGGACGCACTGTCGACGGTCGGCAAACGAGAAATTGAAACGGAATAAGCGGACGGACGGGAGCTGGTGGAGGAGTTTAGTAGAGCACGGCGACGGAGGGCGTCAACAGGAGGGAGAACGAGATATCCCCAGTACACGAGGGCTGCAAACGAAGTACGGGTAGGCGTCTGAGGCGTATTCCCGGTGGCTAAGTCGGGCGAGTGTTGATGTTCCTCCCGGCGAAGAGGTCTGCGGGCTTTTGGACGAGGACAGCGGCAAACGGACGGAAGATTTGAGTTGAGGACGGGGGCGAGTAACGAGTGTGGAGAGGGTTTAATTAGCTCTCTAGCATTTAATAAAGTAGGAACGGCACGAAAGTGGGTGTTCCTGCGCGAGTGATCGAGCCAACAAGTGTTGATTTAAGTTTGTGGTTCACGAGCCTGGACGACTACACCAGCAGGCACTTAAGCAATACGACACGCCCACTAGATCGGGCGAGATAAGAGATCTATCACAAAGTGATAGTGCCGAATATCGTCAACACCGGCGAAGTTAGAGGAGGCTTCTGGTAATTCGTTCTACTCTCAGGACAACCGTGGATTTGATGTCTGACTTCAGAATCGCCTTAACTCCCGCTGACAGTGGGTTTGAAGCATTCGGTGATTTCAGTGCTGCTCCAGCAACGATGGATAGTGAGTGCTGCAGAGAAAGAAACGACTGCATACTCGCCGTCTTCGCTGACACCTCCAGCTGCAACAACGGCAAGTAGCGGATTCGGTGAGTTCGGTGATTTTTAGTGCTGCACCATCGGTATCGACATCAAATGACGGGTCCGGTAGCTTTAAGCGGAGTCGGCGAGGTAACTTACTGTTAGCTGAATACTCGTTAGCAACTATATGGTGGAGGGTACATTCCCTCAAAAGAAGTTATTTGAAACAAATCAAGCTACGGTAGTACGAACAGAACAAGGAGCAGGTCACCAGCGCATAAGAGTTAGGTATTCTTTTTATGGAGCCATTCAAACCGGATACTGAAATCAGCGCCTGTGGAATCAATGAATAGAGACAGCAATTGTTCATTGTTTCCCAATGAAGCAAACAACAAACGAACCGAGCAAGGCTGTCACCTTCATGCTGGACCTCGTACGGCAGCAAGCAAAAGCTCGCTAAGAAAATGTAAAACAAATTGTGTCTCCAGCGCGAATGCAAGCTGATAGAGCGGAGAAAACGCAAATTTGCGCTGCAATAAAGTATTCAAAGCCACGAGCGAGTGTGGTGTTTTCCGGGAGTGAATGAAGAAACACTCGGCAGGGCAGGTGACAAACCTGCGGTTAGTTTTAGCCAAGTGTATTGAGCTCACCTGCGCTATCTAGAGCAATATGAGAAGTGAGATAACTATTATCCGCGGAAGACATATTTCGGGTAGGATTTCGACTATACTATTTTTCGTATGCATGTGATAGGCCTCCGGCCACGTTTAAGGTAGTGTGTCTTACTATGGGATACAAGAGGCCCCTTCTAAGTACGTTCAGAGAACGACGACGCTACTTTGGGGATACAAGAGCCCCCTACTGACTACGTCAGAGAAGAACGATTTTCTCCTCGCGGAAGGCAGAATGAGACACCACCACGCACTTGTTGCTGTCCGTGAACGCACTTTCAGGCATGTCCATCGTGCGTGCAGCACTATCTTTACCAGTCCCCAGTCGCCGCCTTTCGAGATGTACGCAAACTGAGCTCCAGTACGTGCATACATAGGCACGAGGCCTTTACGGCTCTGTCTGAGAGGCTCATACGATACGCTGTAGACCGCCGCTGCTCACACCAGCGACACACCGTTGTTGAAAGCATCTAGCGCTACTACCCGTGCGTCGACCGATACCTTGTACACGCTCAGGTCTCTCTGTTTCTTTGTCATCATCTCCACGGAAAGGAGGCACTTCTAGAATTGGCCTCTAAGTTTAAAGAGACGCGCGCAATGGCTCATTCAAAAGAGGACTTTCCTGCTATTTAGCGTACGTATCGTACGGCAGCGCTGGGTTAGACGATTCGAATCTAGCGGGCGATGAAGTGGGCGTTTCTTTATCCTTATTGACTTGAAGTTTTATGCAAAGGTGCCCACCTGAAATGTGTTCATACCTGAAATGTACGAAAATGGCAGTCAGATCAGTGTTGTTAAAACTACTGCCTGGTCATCACGTAGCTCGGTCGGGTTTTCGTCGACCTTGGAGACAGGCGCCTGCAGTTTTAGGCTGGTGCCAGGTCGTCGCTAACAGCAGTTCGCGAACGGGCCCGGCGGTTTACTGGGTCGTCCGCAGCGTGAGCCGCGTCACCATCGTAAGGTACGTCAACATGCTGCGGAAGCAAAGTCCGTCCGGGCCGAGCGACCACAACATAATGAACGACCTCAGTTGCTACGCTGTTTCCTCGTTGACCAGAACGTCGTATGGTAGTCTGGAGCGTGACTCCAACGCCATCGTTTCTGTGGTCTCGTGGATCATATCGTCGGGTCAAGCCTCAGAAAGACGTTGGTTTTCTGCTGGTGGCCTTGGTACCGTGCGAATAGTTTTTCGGCGACTTTTTGCGAGCTTGTACTGGTGGCGACGTAATTGGAATGGGTGTGGGTTCCTGTACCATTTGACCTCCATTATTCTTCGATCGTTGCCAGTAATCTCGCAGAGGCTGATCTGCAGTCTCCACATAAGCAGCAACCAATGCTGGTACATCTCTGGAAATGATCGTGAAAGGTTCATACGAATTCTCAATCGTTTCTAGGCCTTCCACTGGACGAGAACTTCGTAGGCTTGGATGGCATTGTTCTAGCGATGGCCTTTGAGCTTTTCCACTGCCAGGATAATTCCTTGGGCAGCAATGTGCTCCAAAAGTTGCTCGTTTACATTTAGATTGTCATCTGCGTAGAATTTTATTCGCATGGCATGGACGTCGAACTCAGCTCCCGTGACAAGATGATTTACACCGAAAGAGTGGGGATCAGAGCGCACTACTTGAAGTGGCCCCACCCAAGTGGCAAGTAGTTTGCTTCCCCCTTCTCGTTATCTCTGGATCGTAAGACGTAATCTCCGACAGTAAAATTAGCGAGATTTTTTCCACGCTCTCGCTTCTTGTTCAACAATCGCTGCTTAAGGGGCTGGTCGTCCATGACTTTGTGCATATCAGAAATTCTGCTACATCAATGCTGGGAATTGCCGGTGTTGCTGGAAATCACCCTTCTCCGGAAGACAAATTCACGGAGTGGTGTCGGACAACCTAACCCAGTGAAAAGCTCTACTGGTGCACGGTTTCCAAGCGAGGACACCGGCGTGTGATTCATACTTGATTGTACCATCGGCACCAAGTACACCCAATCGTGATGGTGTATCTTGTACTCCAGAATATGTGTCCACGTGACTTGAAGGTCGTCTCGGTTAATGCGATCTACTGATCCGTTGATCCAGGGACCATACGCCGGCACGAGTTGATGCTGCGTCCGTAGTCTTCGCCACAATTCGTGCATGACCTCATTCTTGAAATGAGAGCCGTTATCACTAATCCAGATGGCAGGCAAACCAAAACGAAAATGCCACTCTAGTAGCGATTCCACAGTTACTGTGCTGTCGGCTGTGTCTGCAACTACGAGCTCACAGTAGTGAGTATCGCGATCATTCAAAACTAGAAGATACTTAGCACTTCCAAAGCAGTCTCCTATGAAAAGAAAGTCAAAATGCAAGACGCCGTTGCGCGTTGTACATTTGATCGTCTCGCCACATGGTCTCGGTACAATCTCCCCCCTTTGTAGGCAGACATAAACGGCACTGGCGAAGAAAGCGTGAAGCTAGGGCTCAGACGTTTTTTGCGAATATACGTCGAAGGTGCTCAACCATCGCCGAGTGGTCTCGATGAACTTGGGCCCCACAGTGAGCAATAACAAATAACCGCTGAATAAAATTTGTTGCGCCGCAAAGATCCACATCGATCGTTCATAGTCAATACTCAATCAGATTTCTGCTCAGCTCGCGCTGGTGGTTCGTGATGCTGTTTATCCTCAGATAGCGCATCAGGAGTCGGCCAGACAAAATTTAGTCATCTAGTGGTCTGAGGGAAGTCATGGTAGTTGTTTGCGTCAAAGTTTCAGCAACTTGTGCTGAAGCAGGACCTCACCGCGTCATCGCTTGATGGAGCAGTGGACATGATTCCCTGCCCACATTTCGGCCCACACAATTTAAGGTACTGAAACGTGTTCAATGACATAGCGGTAGTTCATCAGCTTCATCGACCAGCGAATCTAATTACCGCGCACAAGCTTTTAAACTTTCGCCTGGAGCGAAGATGTGCATAAAATTGCGATGGTCGCAAAACATTCGGAGCGCTTGTGGCCTGTGCAGCAAATAGTCCAGTTTATCGCAAGCCATCGCGATCAGGAAAACTTACTTTTCTAGCACGGTCCAATTGAGATGGCTACCATTGGAAGTGTCACTCATACATTGAACGAGTCGATGCTGTTGCTCGGTGACGGGAACTTTGACGTCGAAGTCGTTGACCTGGGTTACGATAAGCGCCCAACCATAGTCACTTGCATCAGAGAACAAGCAAGTGGTAGAGCTGTCATCAGGAAAATCTAACGTTGCAGAAGATGCCAACATCTCCTTTGCGTTGTCGAAAGTTGACTTTTCCTCTGTATTCAACTCGATCCGAATACTGGCAGCAACGCGCTTAGTACGGCGCGTATTCATCAGAGCTGTATCTAATTGCTGCTGTAATGGAGATATCTGGCCCGCGAAATCGACCAAACTTTCAAGCATCCAATTTACAGCACAGATACACTGTTGTAGCCCCGCTGCTGTTTTGAGATATGGCATGGCACGTAGTGTGTCAATCCTGGTGAGGTCATGGCGGATCCTGTAACGGGGTTACACGAAGGTTGCTTCGCGTGTGGTACACACGATGGGCAACCTTTAGCGGATAGCCATCCGACTGGTACCTGGTACCCATTGGCCTCACAGCCACTCATTCACCTTTCACTAGAGTTAACTATAGCTATAGTTAGACTCATACATTTACACCAGGTATAGGCTGGCCGCTTTAAGAATTAAATACAGTTCTATTTTTGCAAGTTAATTGTGTTGGCCTTTGTATAAGGGACACTGACTCTGCGAGTCCTAAGTTACGGGACTGTACTAGGTTCTTGTAAAGAACCTGAGGCTGACGCCTAGAACTGAGACTTGGGGAGTCCTACGTCTTCCTCTGTGCCGTGCACACCTAAGCAGCCCCGCTGCAGATCCCGTTTGTATCTAGGATTTTACCACACCATTTCACCTCAGTTTGCTAGAGGCTGCACTTCGTCGCGCTAAGCTTCAGCCCGAACATATCTAGTAGCGCAAAACATCACGCAGCTTCTCAAGATACGTATCAACGTCATCGGCAAATAGCAAAATATCGTCTATCCAGACGAGCAAACGCTCGTAGCGTAGCCGTGCGAAACACTTTTCCATCGTATGCTGGAAGTGTATTTCAGAGTCACTACTGCCTTGACGTACACGTGGTCGGGGTAAAAATCGTATCGTCTGTCATATAAAGAGATACATTCTTGTCAAAACACTGCAGGAGGAAGTTGCCAGAATCCCTTAATGAAATCGAACAAGCCAAAGCGTTGTTTTCCTCGTGCGTTCTCCATTACCAGGGATAGAATAGGTATCACTGCAGCCATAACTTCTGTCACTGCGCTGAGCGCGCGATAGTCAGTTGTTTGCCGCAGATCCATGAGGTCAGCACACGTTTTGACAGGTAGCACAGCGACTTGTCGGGTTCTCGTGGATGAATTCTAATTCTACAAGTTGAGCATTGAAATTTCGTAAGAACTCTCGAGCATGCGGCGGGGTATTGCGGGGCTTACATTTGTTGGTTCGACCCCTTCCTTCAGATGCAGTTCGAGTGGCGGCACACGTGGAGGGGGATCATCGAGAAGTTCGAGACGCCATACGTCGTACATGAGCACTGCGAGACGCAGGTCTTCTACCCGATCTGAAGGAAAACCACATTCCACAGCTAGCCCGATCAATCTCTCGACTGCCGAACGCACCTCACCGTCAGTGACAGAATGGTTTAACACCACTGGAGGATCATCGACCTCCATCTCGAACGGGTCATCACTTGTTTCATCTTCATCACGACTGGCAAGTTGTTCGAGCTGTAGGTCCACATCAATTCCTAGTTCACTGAGTAGGTCACATCCAATAATGAACTCGTCATTATCAGTGTCTACAACGAGGTACTACATAGCTGTCATTGGCTCTACTGGCCCCGCAGCCGTGTGGATCATAACATGCAGAATGGTTTCAGCTTCAGCGATCACGGCGTCTAGACCGTAGCTCGTAATACTGATTGGAGTTTCCAACGGCTCTTTGTGACAGTGGGATCAGCAGCAACTAGCAGGTCCCATTGCTTACAGGTCAAGACCGTATAGGTCGACCCCGTGTCTGGACAGCACGGCAGTTCAAGACACCGGTTGAGAGTCACCGTACGCGATCCGTGGGGCAGCAATTCACCAAGCCTTTTTAAGCGAACTTTGCGATTGTTCTTCGCGTTGCGAAGTTGCTTGCCCAGCTCCACCTTCTCTTGCTCGGTCGCCTCAGAGCAGTCGTTCAGCCAATGCATGACTTGACATTTTGGGCACAGCGACGGAGGACCACGGGTGGACTCAGTCTTCGGCTTATTGTCTCCTTTGTTGCCCTTGCAACTTTTTCTTGCCCGGCTTGGCGATGTACCGCTCCTGTGAGTTCGCGACTTTCTTTGGCCGGATTGGAGTTGCCAGCGGCGGTCGCGTGCACGAATGGCTTTTGGGAGGCCACAAAACCGGAGGACTTGGCGCTTTCATTGGCACGGCCCTTGGCTCCCATTTCCAGCGCTTGTTCTGCTGGAAATGGCCATCATGCTCCTCCGCCTTCTTGTAAACGGCATCATACAGCTTTTTCTGGTCAGATGTCGCGTCCTTCTTCTTCTAGCGCACAATTGCTTTTACATCGGCCTTTAACGCAGGCGAGAAAAGAGAGGCCTTGATTCGCTTGCACTTCTCATTCTGCCCGTCTGAGCCAGAAAAGCACTCTCCGAGGTCTTGTTCTTCGACGATTTCTTCAAAGCGCTGGAAGAAAAGAGGATCCGGGCGTCGACATCGATTTCTTGCAAATTCATGCGCAGCTGGGCATTAAACAGCGCCTTGATGTCGGGGACGTCGTCGTTCGTGACACTAGCAAGTAGGCTGTCAAGTTCTTAGCATCCGTGGCATCTTCGACGTCAATACCGAGTCGGAAGGTACATAACGACTTCAGCAGCTTGTCCTTAAACGACTCCTTGATCGCTGCGTCACGAGGTCGTAGTATTCTCCAGAACCTCGAACTCGCGCTCGCATCTTCGCCTTATATACGCGACGCAGCCCGCGCCACTTCACCGACGAGATCCTCGGCAAGACAACAGGTGCGAAGATAGACGCAGATTCAGAGGACTTCTCCTCATCATCTTGGATTTGTCCTTTAGCCATGACGCTCCTTCAAAACGTTTCACGTCTCGACGTCAGAGATCCACTAAAGAATTCTTTGTGGTATTTTCCGGAAGTAGAATGAAGAAAACTCGGCAGGGCAGGTGGAAACCCTGCCGTTAGTTTTAACCAAGTGTATTGAGCTCACCTGCGCTGTCCGGTTCAGAATAAATAGTGATAACTACTACCGACTGCTGCGAGTAGAGATGGGTTGCATCGTTATTGAACTTCAACCTCAGCTGCAAGTCGGATGTGGGTACCGGTGGAAGATAGCTTGATATTAAGAATCCACCACAACGAAGCTACTTCCAGAATTGAAAGCAAAATGATATTCCCGACCGAATCCAAATTCCAAGACCGTGTCCTTCCAGGATAGTAATCGGCGTTCGGTAGTTTGCGCGATACCGACATGTAAGTCACGTACACAAGGGGATAACGCACTCGACGTACTCGACCAGCATCAGATATTCGCAGTGGAAGAACCTCTATAAACTCTGGACAACTAATGCCTGTGGTTCAGCCGTGCCATAGGTGGATAAAAACACTTCGGAGATGTCAGATGTTTTTGTATGATTGTACGTCTGAGTCAGCTAATACCGGTTTAATTGACACAACACGAGCATGATTAACTCCTTGCGACTCCCATTTTTGGACAGAACCCACTCTGGTTGAACTAAGACACACAATATTGTACATGCCTAATGCTTCCAATGTCATTAGTTTACGCAAGCGATCGTTTGTAGGTGGATGAGGCAAGCAGGTCCAAAGTTGGACATTTGCAAGGATGCAACGTTATAATAGATTCAAACCTCTTGGACTAATGACAATAATCCATTCGAAGTATCACGACTATGCAGGCTGTGACCGTGGTTTTTATGCCATTCTCGAAGTAGATCGTTGAGTACATCGGCGTTTATACGGACCTCCCGATATTCCAATAGTGACTGTATAATGTGTTATGATCTCGGTCAGGTGCGTCGCGGCGGTCTGCTCGCCCGAAGTTAGAAGTAGAGCGCAGCTAAGATGAAAATATCACGCAACTTCGTTCTCGCCCTTAGCTCTTCTGCCCTTCTTCTTTTGCACCTTGCCTCTGCTTTGCTAATTTAAGACTGAGCTCCTATATATGCACTGGTGGTTGCTTTTGCACTGCCAACCACTCACTCCTACTTCAATGCATATCTACAACTCCGCAGCTTCTCTCCTTCTCCTCACGCCTCGTCCCTCACTGCGGCGGTCTCCACGTGCCAACGGTGGTAACTGGAGCCGATTCGCAAAATAATGCCCAATGTAATAATCAGCACTGACACGTCAACATAGTTCGCGCTAACCATGCAAACTGACACGAAGAGCGTAGTGAAGAAGTCCACACTAAAAGCCACAATTTGAGGCACGAAGTCTTCGAGTTCGCGTGAGGCACGTACCATGAGTTTTCTTGCCACAATCTTCCACAGCGGCAGCAACAGTGTCGCGGGTCCTTGATATTTAAATGGAACATGTCCATATAGAACTTTGAACAGGGGGTAAATTGCAATCAGCACTCCGTGTGCTGAAAAATAGTTCTGGAATATGAGCAAATGCGGCCGAGTAAGTGCGTCTCTTGAGAATGGTGCAGCACCCAACGTAAGAAAAACATTGATCCGAGGAGAATCACCTCCGAAAAGAAACTAAGTTCCCATGAGAAAGGCACAGGAAATCCCACAAAATTTGACGCGGCAATCCAAAATCCGGTTGAGCCTGCCGAGACAACCACAACAATGACGAAGACCATGGTATAAGTAAGATTGAGTCCAAGTACAAGATTTTTCAACATCGTTATCGCTGCGGTGGTCAGTATGAAACCTGCCAATGTAAAGCGGACCCAAAACATCAATTAGCCGCCCACCCTTCCGATGGCGGTCGGAGCGGCAGACATTCCAATAGCACATTTGCTACTAACGCGGGTACCGGAGTAAGCAAACACACGAGAATCGCTCGAGTTTGGGTCGTACTCTTGCGATAATAATGAAGACTTTCAAGTCGCTCGACCGAGTACCGGCCCTGTCGGCCAACTTGGGTGCTACTCCACTAGAGATCAAGCAAATGCAACCAGGCTCTGATTCGTCGGAGACAATTCGTCGCCACTGGCGTAGTGGATATCAGGATCCCCGGAAATGTTCCCGCATGGTTCTCATCTTGCTGCCACCCTGTGATCAGTGCACGTGATAACTCAACCACTTTTGCTGTCTTTGGACAAACAGGCTTATTTTTTGTCACCTTCGATGCCCCTGCGTAGTGCAATTGCAGTGCAGCATAGTACTTTTAATCAAATAAGCATGATCTTACTAGTAGAAGTAAAAAGTGTTCAACGTACAGTATGTTGAAGTTGTTGTTGAGTTATAATGTAAGAACACTCGAAGTTGTACGACAAGCTGCTGGCAAATGCTTTTGAGCATTTTTCACTGTGTACGCGGTCGCGCTCAGGATGATTGCTGATAAGTTCGCCTGGCAGTTCTTTAGGTGGATATATACGGCTGTGTTAATAAAGTGCCCAACTAAAATCCTGAGAATATATTGCAGAATAAGCTTCTTCACCACTACGCCCTTTGTATTGCACCGATGCCCACAGCCGATTATGTCCGTGGCCAGCCGACGGTGCTCGGTGGCTACGACTGGTAGACCGCCCTAACGCACAAATAAGCTAACTAAACACACACAGCGGGTGCCAATCGACTTCTCCTAGTGGAACAACGGCAAACCGGGCCTCTCAAGATCTTCGCCAAGTCGCCAGGACACCGCGTCGGGGGCTGCAGATACCGGGGCTCGCCTACCCTCTCTTTGACTTGTCCGAACGTCTTGCTGCTGCGACTCTACGGGGTGCAGACACCCATCTCTCTGTCACACTTGAGATGCCTCGCTGTCAAGTTCATATTTATGGTGTCGTGAGCTCATGCTCCTTCACTGTTGATGTATTACTTTGTTTTACTTTCTGCACCGAATCGGTGCGCTCGCTGTGCTGCAGTGTATGCTCGCGCACTACACTGCAACTTCGGAAGTGATCTCTGCTCCTATATATATCAACTCATGCATACTGCCCTCGGCGTGACCGCTCGCGAGGCCTCTCCGCCGCACACTGCTGTCCGGCCGCTCCTGTCCGTCGATTTACGACCCTATCGGGCCCAGCGATCCTTGCGCAAAGATCGCTGGGTCCCCCAGCCAGGAACGGGTCGGCCCGTCCGGCCCGGTCACGGTCCGTGTCTGCTGTCTTATTTGCCTTAGGCGATCTCGGTCCGCCGTCGTCTGCTGTCGTCATCCTGCTGTCCTGCGCTCCCGGGTCCGTCGTCGGCTTCTGCTTTCCTGCTTGTATCTGCTGTCGTCCTCGCTTGTCGTCTGCTGCCGTTGTACTGATGTCCTGTGCTTCTTGGTCCGCTGTTGTCTCCCGCTGTCCTGCTCGTAATCTGCTGTCGTCTTCACCTGTCGTCTGCTGACCTACTTGTTATCTTCTGCTTTGCTGTCCGTCGCCAGGACGAGAGCTTGCCAATAGGATTTCCATCCTATTACTTTCTTCCCTTTGCTCTAATCGTCCCTGATTTGGCTGTTCGCTTCTGCGCTGTCGCGCTACTTAGTCGTTTCCGCGATGGACTCTCCCGATTCTGCCGCTCGCGTAACTGGGGGCTTGTCTCCGTCGCTGGTATCATCTTCGTTGGACTGCTTAGTCTGCTCAGGGCTGGTGCGCATTCGTCGCTCTCATAACTACTCGTAGTCATTTTGGGTAATCCAGAACTGCTGGGGGTGTTCACCGTCAGGTCGATAACCCACGAGCTCAACTTCGTATAGCGCCCGGTACACATTATGTACCTTCGCCGTCGACACTCCACCACAGCTTGGGTCGGTCCAATTCGGTGCAGTCTTGGTTCGGGCGCCACGAGACTGTCAGCGCCGCGTCTACCGCGGCCGACGAACACGTAGGTGTGCTCTTTCTCTTCTTCGTTAGCGTCTGCGTGTTGCTGTCGTTCCATTGTCTGCTGGACCAGCGGGCCACTCTCCTTGCTGGCTCCGCTGCTCGGCTCCCTGCTTGGTCCCAACTGGGTGGCGGGTTCGCCTTCTGCGGCCTTCCTCCGGTGCTGTCTCCACGGCTCCGCTGCGCGCCTCCTGGGTCAGCTGCGGCGACGTCAGCGTCTGTGGCAAGCGCGGTAGCCCTAGCCTTGGCCCGGATTGCGCTGGTGGTGTGCTGCCCTCGCTCGGCTTCCTGCTCAGTACCCGAGTACGGTGTCCGTCAAATACGGGCTCGTGTTCGGCAAGCGATGATGTCGCCGGGCTCACTGGTCGTTGACTCTCGTCGCTTCTTACTGCTGGGCTTCCTGGCAGGCTTGGGCAGAGTGCTGTAATCGTTGTTCTGGGTGGCGGTTACGTCGGTTAGGGGCTGGGCTCGTCGTCGCTTGTTCTGTTCTGCCTTGCTCAGTGGCTGGCTGGCGTCGGAGTCTTGCGCTGCGGGTGGGGAGTTGTCTTCTGTCATCGGCCCGATCTCTGGGGCTACCGCTGCACCTGCTACCGCCGAACTATCCCTGTCTGTGTCTTGCGTATCTATTCTCAGCTCGATGGCGTCCTCGCCTTCGGGGTTTATATTCGCTGCTGTCACAGCTTTTTCGCGTAAGTCCAGCGCGATGTCCTTGGCCATTTGTTCCAGTAGGTTGGTAGGGTGTCGGTAGTCCAGCAGGAATGAACAGTGCATTACTAGTTCACGCCCGCTTTCCAACATCTGCACTAGGTAATTGTCAAATCCAGCCGCTTCAATGATATTTCCTGGGCCCCGCCACCTGTGGCCAAATTTAGAAATGCCAGGTCCTTGCGCGGCCCGGTATACCCAGACCAGTTGCTCTGGTGGGAACACTCCTCGCTGCCGCACGTTGCACTGGTTGTAGTACATAGCTTGTCTGGCCTGCTCTTTTTGTAAGGCGACCACTGCTAACTCCCGGGACTTCTTCAGGTCCTGTAGCAGCACAGCGTGATAGTCGTTTAGTGTGGTATGAGGGTATTGCAGTCGGCTGCGTCGTAGCAACTCCGCCGGGCGGGGTACACAGCTTGCACCCCATCATCAGCCCTTTCGTCTGGTAGCCGTGAGTCGCCTGCTTCGAGCCGTTGTATGCATACAACGCGCACGGGAGAAAGTCGTCGCAGTTGTCCTGCCCCTCACTAACGTACAAGCTAACCATGTCCTTCAGGTACGGTGGAAGCGCTCGACCAACCCCAGTAGGTTAGGCACCGGTGTGAATTGCTTCACTTGCAGGATTTCCAGCAGACAGCTTGGGTCGCCGCTGCCAGCAGCACACAGCTTTGCCACTCGCAGCTGTCAGCCGTTGCCTGCATCCCTCATCTCCACGTCGCCGTAATTACCTTGCTGCTCATAGTGGTACGTACGCCTCGGCTTCTTCTTCTCCACTTTGGCTCGCGCCGCTTGACCTGCAGTCTCGACCGCCTTTAGTCGATCCTGCAGTTCCCTTCTCTTCTGCAGTCGCCGCACATTGTTCAAAGCTCGAAATTGGTTTGCCGCTTTCTGCGCCAGCCGTCTCGCCGCACGCATCTCCGCTAATGTGCCCTGCTCAGACAGCACGGCCGACACGCTCGCCTAATAGTGCTGCACGTAGGCTGTCCAGTCTTCATCAGACATCGCCTTGGATTGTGCGCTCTTGTCGCGCACCCGTTCCATTACGGACGTTGCGAGTGGGCTTTTCGCAGACGTCGCCTTTGGTTCTTGCGCTTGCTTTTATTCCGTGCTGCCGCGGGCTTCCTTGCTTCCAGACTTCTTACGATGCCGCCGCCGCTTGAACTTCTTGTCGGGGTCGTTGTCGTTGTTCGATGACGTCATCGAGCTCTCGCAACTCCGCGATCACTCGCCGCACCATCACTCGTAATACATTGGCTCGCTCTTCACGCATTTCCCTCTGCTCGACCGCCACGATTCCGCGTATGGCCGCCAGCGCTCCCTCTGCTCGCCGTTGGTGTCGCTTGGCAGCAGACGTCCGACCTCCACTCATCGATGTCACTCTTCTCATCAGTCCTGGGGCAATCATGCTGCCACGCTGGCAGCTAGAACCTCTTGCTCTTGTCCGCCAACTGTCGCCCCTGAGTTGCCGTCGTTGACGTGTTCATCCCCTCGTCACTGCCTTCGTCTGCGACAGCTGCTGTCACCGCGTTGTGGCCCTCGTTCCCCTCGGTGGCAGCCACCCCTGCTCTTTCAGCAACCGCCGACGTGCCGGTAGTCACAACTTTTGCGCGCTGCTCGTCTGGTCTCGTGCGTCGCACTTGAGTATCCGTCCCATCCTCTGCGCTCTTCCCCCAGATTGGACTTCCTGGGCCTCCACTCTTCCCCTTGGGTAGACCACCTTGCGACAACTGTTGCCTTGTCCTCCCTGGGTTACCGCCTCCCGCTGCTGCTCGTCGCTTAGCGGCCAGCAGCCGCTTCTTCTCCCTCCTCGCTGTCCGTGTCACTCCTTCCAAAGCTTCGGTACCTTCCGTGCTCATTCGGCCACGCGCACCCTCATCGCTGTCCTTGGCGCCGCCTCCTCTGGGGTGTCCAATGGTTGTGGGCAGTAGAGCCCACGCCTCTACTGCCGCCGCTCGTTTCCCGGTTCCGAGGCCGCTTTGGGGCGCTGGGGGTTGTTGTTTGCTGCCGTTGCTGGTTGCCTTGGCCGCCGAAGTCAGCGAGCCGCACTGTGGACTCCAGACACCAGTGGTCCACGTTGCCGCAGTAGTTGCAACTTGACTCCGCTTTCCGCTGCTAAATGGACCGGTTGCCAGCCGGCCCACGCCGCTGCGTCCTTGGACGTAGCCGCGGCTGCTGCCCCTAGCGGTGAGAAGCTGTTTGAGATGCAGAAGCGGTTGGAGGTGACTCTCGTTTCCGTCTGGAGCCTCGACCTCCGTAGCTTCCTCGAGCGACTCGGCTGGTGTTGTTCTGTCAAGCCCCTGCTGGTGCTGCCCGCTTCCGGTCACTCCTGGCTGCTCAGTTGTAGGTGGGTTTGTCTTGGCCTCAGCCCCGACCTCCAATACTTGTGCGACCTTCGTCTTGCTCGGCTTATCTGACGCCTTGTCTTTGTTCGCTCCAGCGACAAGCACCAGGGCTTGTAGCGCAGCCAATGACAGGGGTCCTTGCGTGCCGTTTTGGCCAATCCACTAAAAGCACATGTGTCGAAATTGTGAGGGGAATCTTCCGTCCCGCCAAACCCTAGTCTTAACTTCCGCCAGTCAACCTGCTCGGTCACTTCCGGGTTAGCCCTCTATTTCTTTGCTGTGCTCGTCTCGCCGTCAAGTGTCAGTTCGCGGTCGTCGCGGTAGCGCCGTTTGAATACCCGCCCGTCTGGCACTCTGTGGCCCTTGCTGTATTTACCGCACTTGTCCACGGCGAAGCGCACCGCCTCGCCGAGTGTTTGGGGTTCCGCCGTACGTACTTGCATGGCCGTCACCTCATTGTTGATCCCAATGATGAAGGCGTCCACGTATGATTCTGACGCCACTTTCTTGCCAAATCCTATCTCTGTCAGGCTGTCTTCAAAGTCGCTCAAGCGCTCACCTGGTGGTTGGATGCGTTTGGCAAGGCGCTTTTGGGTCAGCCACATATTGTCCCGGCGGTCGTACTTCTCGCGCATCTTGCGCACCAGTGACTTGAATGTCCTATCGCTTTCGGTCATGGTCTCCGTAATGCCCGTTAACCACTTGCTCGCCGCGTCTTTCAGGTGCGCGGTCACGCCGTAATAGAGCTCATCGGCTGACCACGTATCGTTTGGCGTTCGACTTCCTGCGGTACCGTCGCCAGCCAAACCTCCACCGATTCACTGGACGTGCACTTGAAATCGTCAATGTGCTGCTGCTTGCGCTTGGTTAGCCGCGGTGCTGCCGGCGCTGGGGTGGACACTACTATCGGAGCTGCGGGAGGCGCTGCCGTTGTGGGTGGTTCAAGAATGAACCGCTTCATCATAGCGCGTTGCTTCCTGGCATCAGTTCCTCCCACCAATCTATCGAGGCCAGGTCACTGTGTTGCTGTGCCGATCCTCCCGTGGTGGTGTCCTCCTGCTGATTGTCGGTGGATGGTCTCGATCGCCGGGTGGTAGCACCACTCTGGCTCGACGTGTCATCATCATTCTGGTTGTCGTTGCCGCCACCATTGTTTCCGCCTCGGCCGCGGTCACCGTCGCCGCCGCTATCAATAGTGCTACCCCCGTTGCTGCCGGTGTCATCGTCACCGTCGGGGTCGCTGTCAGGATCGCTGCCTCCAGCGCCAACCATTCTCACGCTACTGCTGACTCGTACTTCCCCGTCGTGGACGTCAGCTTCGGGACCCAGGTGCAGCCTCAGTGTCTGTACCTTACTCTGCGTAGTCGGTGTAACCGACTGTAGCTGCATGCGGACTTTCGCGGGCGACGCTGCTTTCTTCTTTCCTCTCGTCATCTCGGGAACCAGCGCAACGCTAATTCAGCTGCCTGTTCTTGCTGTGGTTGGCTGTTCAGCTCGATGTTATATTGTCTCCCCACTCTCTGCCTCAGCTGGTGGTTCTCTCTTCTCAGCCGCTTCTTTCCACTTTCTTTTCCCTCTCAGCTGCTGTCTTTCACTCTCTCTCTCGTCTAAGCTACTGCCTCTCACTCTCTTTCGCTGCGAGGTTCGTGTCGCGAGGCCATGCCTCATAAAGGTTCTCTTGTCTGTCTCAGAGGAGCCAACCGCGTTGGAAGGCCCCTGTACGACCACCAAGTAAGCTTCGTCACCACTACGCCCTTTGTATTGTCCGTGGACAGCAGACGGTGCTCGGTGGCTACGACTGGTAGACCGTCGTAATGCACAAACTAGCTAACTAAACACACAGAGCGGGTGCCAATCGACTTCTCCTAGTGGAACAACGGCAAACCGGGCCCTCTCAAGATCTTTGCCAAGTCGCCAGGACACCGCGTCGGGGGCTGCAGATACCGGGGGCTCGCCTACCCTCTCTTTGACCTGTCCGAACGTCTTGCTGCTGCGACTCTACGGGGGTGCAGACACCCATCTCTCTGTCACACTTGAGATGCCTCGCTGTCAAGTTCATATTTATGGTGTCGTGAGCTCATGCTCCTTCACTGTTGATGTATTACTTTGTCTTACTTTCTGCACCGAATCGGTGCGCTCGCTGTGCTGCAGTGTATGCTCGCGCACTACACTGCAACTTCGGAAGTGATCTCTGCTCCTATATATATCAACTCATGCATACTGCCCTCGGCGTGACCGCTCGCGAGGCCTCTCCGCCGCACACTGCTGTCCGGCCGCTCCTGTCCGTCGATTTACGACCCTATCGGGCCCAGCGATCCTTGCGCAAAGATCGCTGGGTCCCCCAGCCAGGAACGGGTCGGCCCGTCCGGCCCGGTCACGGTCCGTGTCTGCTGTCTTACTTGCCTTAGGCGATCTCGGTCCGCCGTCGTCTGCTGTCGTCATCCTGCTGTCCTGCGCTCCCGGGTCCGTCGTCGGCTTCTGCTTTCCTGCTTGTATCTGCTGTCGTCCTCGCTTGTCGTCTGCTGCCGTTGTACTGATGTCCTGTGCTTCTTGGTCCGCTGTTGTCTCCCGCTGTCCTGCTCGTTATCTGCTGTCGTCTTCGCCTGTCGTCTGCCGTTCTGTCGTGCGCCCCTTGTTATCTTCTGCTCTGCTGTCCGTCGCCAGGAAGAGAGCTTGCCAATAGAATTTCCATCCTATTACTGCAGCAACCATATTATATTGTTATTGTGGCTGGATTGGAGAATACTTCGAAGTACAACAGCTAACGCGTCAAGCTCTCTGCAAATATCGACTAGAACAAATCGCTTGCATTAGTGCGCAGACAACTTCTAAGTGAGAATAAAGTGACATCCACATAAAAGTGAAAAAGTTGGTAGATCAACAACAAAATAGATTTCACCTTTACCCGCGCCATCCTCTTCCGGAAAGCCGTAACAGATGCTACCAATACGATCAAACAGGTCCATTTTATTCTTGTTGTTCATGATGGTAAGAATTCCGGGAGAAATCTCGCCCTGCTGCAGCAGCTCGTAGTCTGAGTCACTCGACTTAAGCCAGTCGCCGTCCTTCCTTGCTAGGTACAGCGTCATCTCCGTGGCTGGAAATGACCAGTCCCTGATCATCTCCCTCAGCTCCCAAACCTCCTGGCATGCTGCGAACTTCACACCCGAGACGCGTCCAGCTCTGACCTCGATCCCCAACAGATCAATTCATTCCCAACGCAAAAACTTGGCAAGTGTCGTAACTAATTTCTCCTCGACGAAGATTAAACTGATGAGATCAATCATCATCGACATGATTAACCGTGATAAGTTTGTTCTGCTTGTTGACAGCTTATGACACAAACTGCAACTAACGTAAAACTTCAACTTGTGACTCTTCAACTTGATATGTTGCGCGAATGTCGCCCCAGTCCAACTTGAAGCCGAAGCGTCGTCATTAAGTCCCAGCACCGGATCTGTGGCCATGGTGAGCGCTGCCGACGCGCTCAGCGCCGCCATCCGTGAGGGAGAACTGGAGCGGAAGGTGCGTGTGTGTCACCTGAACATCCATGCAAGCCCCGCGTCTCTAGCGCCTCGAACCATAAAGTTACATTGAAATGACCATAAAAACCTACTTTTCCGTTATTTTCTTGCTATCTAGCGACGTACAGGCGGCTGGTCCAAGAAGCAGTTCATTCTGACGCCTACAACGTGGATGCACTTCGACTCGTTGACGTCCAGTGCGCCGGGTAACTCGTTGGCGACCATGGAGATCATTTCTGTACTGAAAAGCGAGACGGATCCGAGCCAAAGAGTGTTCAGCATTGTGTTGTTCAAGAATAAAAAGGAGTACAGAGCCAAGACCAGAGAGGAGCGAGATGCGTGGATGGAAGCTCTGCAGTCAGTGGCAGGGATGAAGGGAACGGGGGAAGTTGTTGCACTTAAGACGAAGAATAGCCTTTCGACGGTGGAGGACCAACCTGTGACGGACGTGGACAGCAGAGCAGAGACGGAGGCCAATATTGATGCCGTGGGGGCGAAGGATGTGAAGGACGTTGATCTAAGAGCACTGTGTGAGCAGATGAAGAAGTCGTTCTCGTGGCAGATCCAGATCAGCAAGTCTTTCTCGTCGAAAGATGTGGTTGAGTTCGTGAAGAGGACGCTGCCGCAGTTATCCCCGGCGCAGATTCAAGAGGTCGGACAGGGACTGATTGACCAGAAACTTATTGTTCCGCTGAAATCGCACGTATTTGATGAGAAAGACCCGGGAAGGTTTAAGTTTGTGGAGGTGGTGGCCCCAAGCAACCGAAGAACCACCTGAATATGCGCGGGCCCTCCATTGCGAACCTGATGGGGAACGATCAGTTCAACGCGCGTAAGTACGCCGAAGACTTCCTTCGCAAACACTCTCCACAGAAAATCGACTCTCACTGCAAAAACTTGTCGCTCAAAAGGTGCGTGCATCTGAACGGGATTGCGTTAAACATATGAGCTTGTATTTATTAGGGTTTGCGTATGCTCTTGCAGGAAAACACGATTGAAGATTTGAAAGAAGAAATCAGCGCCAACTACACCTCCTTTATTCGATCAGCAAACGAGATTAAAACGATGGAGAACAGTGTATCACAGCTGAAGGCGTTAGTACTTGAATGCAGAAGAACTATGAGCACTTTGAAGAGTGTGGCTTTGGAAGCTCCGCCAGGTAAGATAATTGATGACGCATCTCTCGCTACGCATTGATACAAAGCGAAATGTTCTGATCTGTACTATTGTGCTGCTTGTGCGTATTAGAGAAAGCCGCGCAGTCAGACTTTAAAGCGGTAGACAAGAAAGCAGAAGAGCGAAAGCAGAACATGGCCCTTGATGAATTTATTCGTGACTTGGAGGTGTTTCTTAACGAGAGAAACTACGAGCAGTTCACTCATCACATGCTCGAGTACAAGCGAAAGCAAACACAAGGAATAGAGTCAGCTACAGGTGCACAACAAACAAAGGTGAGCTCACATCCCTATTTCGTTTGACTGCCTTCATGTTCTAATGTAATCGTTCCTGGTTTTAACCTTTGCCTGCTTGACAGATCGACGAGCTGCGGCATATGTTGGTTGCAAAACTGGTTGACGAGTTTAACGCGTCACTTCAAACTTCAGAGCGCATGCACAAGAAAGACAACCATCTCGAATTTCTGATTCAGCTTGGGAGACGCAGTTGGCTACAGAAATGTGCCTGCAGAACTATTCTGTTCGAATTGCGCTTCAACTACGACATGTTCCGTCGTACGGAAATGCTCTGAACTACGTCATAAATTTCTCCCGAACATTTTTCACCTCTCTGCTGGTGTGCTACGAAGATTATGAGCACAGGTGCACCAGCTTAAATGCTATTTTTCGCTTTTGAATTGTTAATCGCACTGACTTCTGATCTTTTCTGCTGCAGCTTCTGTGGGCAAAAGAGTTCTCACTTCATATCGTTGACTGTGTGGATCTCTGCTCAACTGGAACGTTTTGCAAACGAGGTTAATTATCACATTTTTCCGGATGATCCCAGTGCATCTTTTTCTCGAGGGCCGTCAGCAGTGACGGGTGGGTCTTCACCTCCAAGCTGCGTAGCAATCGATGTCTCGGAGTTCAAGACAGTGGCAAAATACGTGTCAAGTGCACTGAGATATGTATTTTATGGTTCACGACAACTTGAGCTGGCGGGGCTTCCCACTGCGCACTATCTGGCCCCTCACTTGGCCAGAGGACTGGTGTCTTTCTTCACGAGTTATTGCATCTCCATCAAAAATACAATTAGGGAAGAAATTAAGCGCGAGCGGTGGGAAATGACGACGCGCACGATCCGCGACCCCGAGAACAAGCTGGAGCGAGAAATTATTTTAACACAGAGTGCAAGGTCATTTTACACATTGGTACAGCAATTTCTCCGGGACGTGCAGCGTGTAATGAACCCCTCCTGTGCAACATCCAAGTAAGGCCCAGTGTCGTGAGATGATTATGATTTACTGCTGCGCTCTTTCTAATTCTTGTTGCTAATGTGGTACTTCGTACAGTCTTGGGGAGGTTCACGAAGTCGTGGTATGGGAGGCAGATGAGCTCCTGGTTCGCTACAGTTTTGAAGAACTTAAGTACTTAGAGACCCCCAAGCTAGCATCTTCCTTGAGACCGAAGCATATCGTTGGCATCTTGACAAACGCAGCTTACATTCAGGACGACTGTGCTGCGCGGTCAACTAATATCCTTCAGGAGTATTTACCAAAAGCTGCACTTCTGAACCGGGAAGTGGAAACCCAGGTAGGGCATGACTCATCTTAGCTACCCATTGTACCTGGTCGAGCGCGATGTTGAACAAACTGACATGTCTGCTTTGTGGGAATTATAACACAAATTCTAGAATGCTGCTGTTTGGGATAAGCTCGTATCAATTGGAGTGAAGCGTTGCGGTCAGTCTCTGATGAAGATGTCGTTTAGTTGGCAAGATTTGGATCTTGGCGATGAAACTCTCCCTGACGTATCCGGCCCTAGCGTCAATGCGCTATTTGCTGACGTAGTGATGAAAGAACTTGCAGATATGACAAACGATCAGCTTAACAAGGCGGTTCAGAACTACAGCCCGGTGGAGACTACGAGGACATTTATTGACGGCGATGAAAACGACAACGAAAATGGAAGTGTGAAAACATCATTCCCTTCCATGGTGCTAGGAGCGCTACTACAAGAAATGTTAAGCGATGAAGTGTGGTGGCAAGGCTTTGGTGGCAAAGGTGGCGTGGTATGCAAACGTCTGGGCTATGGTGGTATGAACAAGTTTATTGCAGAGATAAAGCTACTTCGTGACATCGTCCCAGCAAACAAACACGTTGATGGAAAGCTTCGTGAAGTGGACGAAAAGATTGTCGGGTTATACCAACAGCTACATCTAGGAAAAAAGACGCGCGTGCGCCAGCCGATTGGACTCAAGCCTATGCCAAGAAGTGCACTGCGAAGGCCTCTGATCCTCAGCTCGATAGATAGAAGGGCCCAAGTTGCTGCGCCAGCCAGGTTTGACATGAAAATGAAAGCTAAAATGCTCTGAAGTAGGGCTTAGGATTATGATTATGGTGAGCTGATCCAACCCACACATGTGCCTTTGTAGAGATGCAACTACGCCTTAGTCTCCTCGGCCACAAAAAAGCGATGAGCGAACTCACTTGCACGAATGGACTCGCTGGGTCCTTCGATTGAGCCTGGACTGTCTTTAGGGCAGTGTCCACTTCTGCCTCATCAAACAATTCCGTCTCTTTCTTTAGCATGTGTGAGATGTAGCGGACGCTTACAGTGCCGGGTTCCTCTTCATGGTCCTCGACATGGTGCAGAATCATATTACGCTGGAACTCCGGCTTAGTGGTTGGGATCTTGCCGTCGTGGAAGTTGTGCAGGCGGAACACTCCCATATTCTTAGCAATAAATCCGTCGAAGTCCACATCCAACTCCTTGAGAGTGCCCGTGCCGATGTCATAGACCATGGCATGGATACGTGGGAAGCCGTAGAGACCCATACGGCGCTGCACCATGTTGATCTTGAAGATGTTGAGACATTGCTCCTGGATGTTGAGTTCCACAAGACGGCGTTCACGTTCCTCATCCGTCTTGTAGTCGGCGAGTTCATCCTTGTGCGTGCGGCACACGTCTCGGATATTACGCAGCCAGTTGTCCAGTAGTCCGATCTGAGCATTTTTCAAGGCAGCGGTCACACCACCGCAGCCGTAATGGCCACACACAATGATGTCTTTGACCTTGAGCTTCTCCACGGCAAACTGCACGACGGACAACGAATTGATATCGTTGCTCACCACAAGGTTGGCAACGTTGCGGTGCACAAACATCTCGCCGGGGTTGAGACCAGTGATCTCTTCAGCCGGCACACGTGAGTCCGAGCATCCAATCCACAGGTACCGAGGCGACTGAGCCTTTGCCGTTCGCTCGAAAAATGTTGGGTCCCGCTGAAGCACCTGGTCACGCCACCGCAAGTTGTTCTCAAGCAGGTTCTGGATTGACGAATCGTGCTCGTGACCGCTGCAGTCGTGCTTCGAGGCTCCGCGGCAGTCTCCCATTGCAGCGATGTTTAGATTTTCTTGGTGTCGGGTGCTAAGGACGCAGTCAAATTGAGAATGACTTTGCGTGAGTAGGTGATGCAGTCCGAGTTTGGATATCTCCTTCAACCCCTCGACAGTTTTGACAAGAAACGTGGCAAGATAAGCGAAGCTCGATCCCATTAATTCCACCAAAATGGCCACGATTAGCTCTGGTCGGGGGCATCGCATCCGTTTCACTACGTGCTCGAGAATGAGAATATTCTGCGATGTGCTTTGAAGCCGTTGAGATTCACGATGCTGTTTAGCAACTAGCAACTCGAACATCATCTCGCCTATCAGTGCAGAACTGCTCGCAAGTCCAAAAAGCTCTAGTGAAAGACAAATTGCTTGCATGAAAACACTGGCGGTGGCGCGAGATAATTAATACTTGAAGAAGGCCCGCAGGACAGTCCACAATATTTTTTGTAAGGCTAAATGGAAATGCAAAACGCGCCTAGAAAGTTACGCGGTCTCCTTCTGCTTCATGGGTGCGAAGTAATTGACGAGCAACTTGATGTTCATGAAAGAACTGTTGGGGTCCTCCATCTTGTCCTTAACTGCTTCAAGCGCTTCGTCAACTTCTTCAGGCGTGAATAGGTCGGTCTCTCTTTTGAGCATTCGAGCCATGTAGCGAGTGCGAATCATGCCCGGCTCCTTCTCGAGGCCATCGGCCAAATCCAGGATCACATTGCGACGTCGGTGTGCTTTGCTCATAGTGAGTTCTCCATCCGGGAAAGCGTGTAGGCTGTCTTCACCAACCAACTTTGCGTAATAGCCGCAGTAGTCGACCTTGAGCTCCTTCAGTCCGCCCGTGTGAATATCGTACACAAGACCGTGGATGTTCGGCTGGTCAGCACGCCCAAGTCGGTGCTGCACGACATTCATCTTGAAAATGTTGAGGCACTGCTGCTTGACATTTAGCTCCACCGTTCGGCGATAGCGAGCATCTTCATTCGGTAGTGCATCGAGTTCCTGTTGGTACTTGCGGTGCACATCACGAACACTGCGCAACCACGTGTCGAGCAGTCCAATGTGCTTGTTTTCCATTGCAGCCTTCACACCACCGCATCCGTAGTGGCCGCACACAATAATATCCTTGACCTTGAGGTTTTCGACGGCGTACTGCACGACCGAAAGCACGTTGATGTCGTTGGTCACGACGAGGTTGGCGATATTGCGGTGGCAGAACATCTCACCGGGGTCAAGTCCCGTGATCTCTTCTGCAGGAACGCGCGAGTCTGAACATCCAATCCACAAGTAGGGTGGGTGCTGGCCCTCCGCAGTGCGATCGAAGAGCTTCGGTTCACGCTTTACCAGATCCTCACGCCACTTCCTGTTGTTGTCGAGCAAGTGCTGGATCGAGTGCGACGAGTGGAAGCACTCCTCGGTTATCCCTTTGCACTCTCTAAGGCACTTGGGTGCTGGTGCTGCACTGCTGTTCATCATCTTGACTTCGGGTTCTAAAACTTGTCGCTTGTTGCTTGTTCTTGGTAAGGCTTCAAATTGAAAGTGAGCAGACTAACCAGCATGATGTTCACCGAAGCAAGGCAGTCACAGTGCCTTGTGTCCTGGCAACCCCATCAATGTGCTCGTTGGTTACGCAGATCTTATGACGGAGTGAGGATTGATGCCCACAGCCAGAGCAAAACACCAAAGATAACTGGTGAATCCCACACCACAGAGATATGATTGCTTGGTTATCTAATCTTCGTTCACCTTTCTTAGGTTGTGCTGTTGAACCACCTAAAATACTTATCGGTTGGTCTTATCGGTGTGGGAGATGCGCGTCCTGGAATGCTGGAAACACATAACTTTGCATCACCTGAACAAATACGAGAAGCCTATCGGGACAGGATGAGCTTGCATCCACAACTTAACATGGTCGTTAAAGTGATCTGAAAGGTGAGAAGATACCGCAAGCGGCGATGAGAAGCTCTGTATTTTCCATGACCTGCTAGAGCTCTAGAAAGAAAAGTTCGGACTGTTTTCAGCTAGCATTGAGGTAGCTGAAACTTGATCCTATCGCGTAAGTACAAGGAGTGAGCTGCTGGGTAAACAAGGACTGGTCTAAACGGACTCGCACGTCACGATGCCGGTGGGTGCGTGTGATCGCTCGGTTATACTTGCACGCCAAGCATTGGCTGCACTGTCGAGAGCATGTTGCTATATTTCCAGAAAGTACCGAGGTCGGGAGGACATTAAGACCTCAAAGTATGCTACTGGCAAAGAGTCGATGGAGTTTGGACACAGGGCATCTGATGGTGATGGCGATCCAGGAAGTGGCGATGAAGATGTGCTCGGGTCGTTGACTTCTGTCGATCGAGCGTGGCGTGCACTTTACAGAGAAGAGAGCGCATGGTTACACGAAGCGCAGATTGGTCGAGATAGTTAAGCGTGAAGTTGCGCTTAAAAGGAAATTAGTCCCGGTCGGTGGGACCGTCGAAGGCATCGAGTGCACGTTGATGATGCTAGAAGACGTGCAAGCCACTATGGTAGCCATGCAGGAGCAACACGATGTTGAAGCAAGAGCGCAAGCCCAAAAACTGGGAGAGGATTTCCAACGCGAGATTGACAACCACAATGAACTCTTTAAGCAGAGTTATCGCCAGGAACTAGCAAAACGTGAGAAGCTCCAACATGAATTGAAAGAACTACAACAGCGATCTCAAATGCAAGATTATCGTCTTCACGAAGCAGACACAGCTGTGCTGAACGGGAAGGCCCAGTATCAGCACGTACTTTTGGAACTGCTTGCAAGCACTCGCGAAAAGGAACGATTGATGAAGGAGCTCCGACACGCGCGAAAAGCAACGATATTGATGGCAAGTCGACAACGCGCTCACACGGACGCCCCCAATCGTTTACATATGATCCTCGCCGCGATAGCCACGAAGACAAGAAGCGCTTATTCAGTGAGGTGGAGGATATTGACGTAGCATCAGCAATGCTCTGATCAAGCAGCGTAGACCCACACGCAATCGTCCGGCCACCAAAAGCTTCGATGATCAATGTCAATCATTGGTGCGATAGTACTGCGTCAAGCATTGTGCCGAAGCTTTAATGTTCAGACCGTTTAGTTAGCTCGGTGACCGCAACGATTCACAATGACAGCAAAAACGTATCACCTGCACATCAAGTAAAGCACTTATCCTGTAGCTAACATTTTTAACTTCAAATTACCACACGTAAAGAAACACACTCAACTACCTCTATCTACATAATTCAAGTGTGCACAAAATATGCCAGTGTAGTCAAGATTCTAGAGTCTGCAGCAACGCATTGGCAGTCAGCTGTTCATCGTTCCCACAGGACTCGTACATGGCTTGAACAAGATCTCGTTCGAATCCCATGGCCACAAGCTGCAACATACACAAAAGGGAAAAGAATACCCAGTTCAGTCATAAATCGAGAGTTGTTGTCAACACATTCATCCGCACCCTGTCAATCGCGTCATCGGAGCCACCGCTACTTGCCGCCATTCCATCATCATTTCCACGATCAATCACCTGGCCATCCCGCTCTGTCCACGTTAAAGCTTGTGGTTGCAATCGTGAAGCAGGTAGTGACAACAGCTGCAACGTCGCCACTGGGTTCTCATTGAGTTGCGTTAGCTCTTGTGATTCAAAATGCTCCTTCAAAAGCAGCATCGCCTGAAACGAATCCGTCGCTGCAAGTTCATGGAGCCTTCTCATCTTACTCTCATTCACCAAGTTCCCTAACGGAGCAATGGAAGGGTATTGCTTCATCAGGTCAATTTCGTCCTCTTCCTCCTCAGTTTTCTCCTCACTCGTGGCATCACCTCGAACTGCTTCGTTAACTTTCCCGTCCGCTAGCAATATCGCTGCATCTGGCAGATTGTTACCAGTCTGTTGCAACGCTCTCGCCGCCAATGGCGCTGGGAATCCCATGTCTTGTAGCTGCCGCTTCAGCATCTCGTGAGCTTCAGTATCTCGCAACCCACCACCAGAACTCGAACCAGCTAAAGACGGCGATGCATCCGTTGCAAAATGAAAAGTCTGCGGACCCCAATGCGTTCAGGTCCACGATGTCTGGATCGGCAAGAATTTGGCCTCGCAGCAGCAGGAAGAAGTCTCCCAGATCGGAGACCTCCGTCTCCGTGTCGTAGGTGGTGGATTCATCGCGACATAGAGAGCTTCGCTGCTGCAGCACCAACCTCTTGAGCTCCGCTACTTGCACACTCTGCTCGTCGGCTCCGTGGCGCTCCAGCAGCAGCTCGCTGCCGTCGTCCACACAACGCACACGCAGCACCAGCATAGCTACCGATAAGCGCTGTATTGAGCTGCTTACGGTACGGATGGGCTAATGGCACCGTCTTGAAACCCTTGATGGGAAGTTTGTTGCAGATCTGGTCTCTGTTGAAGACGAAAGCACCAATATCATGTCCGGCGTCGACAATGAGCGGAGACAGCAGTAAAGTCTTGTCTCTATGATATTCACCACTCTATTCTGTCGAACTGAAAGGGACGTCATGACTGAATAATCTCATGTTTCTGTAGTTAATTTCCTTCTTTTTTTCCTGCCGAGTCCACCTTGGCCTTCAACTTATTTATGGCCTTCACCTTTATTCATCATGGTGTTCGGTGTGTGGCGCACTTCTGTCCGGGGCAATATTTGTTCGTCCGGAGGTCGTCGATGAGGATATGATGATGTTGAGACTCAATACTTGAAAAAGCAGAGCGAACTGGAAAACAATCGATCCCCTGCACACACCGATACAGAAAGAAGTTAAACATAGGAAACCCGCGTGCAGTGACATCCAGTTCGCCATTGTCCACCTACCGGAGTACACAGCACGTTAACTGGATGATTGTGTGCTGCCTACATTTCATCTGCAGATCCTGCTGCTTGCCACTCATGTGGTTGTTGCTGCTGCTGCTGGCCACAATAGCACTCGGATGGACTCAAAATTGGAAGCTGGTTCAGCTGATGATGCTTAGAAACAGCGCTGGCAGCAACAGCAGACCCCAATTGCGTGTACTGTAGACATGTGGACAGCGTGATTACTTGTTGCCGCAGATGATCGCGATCCCGCCGAAATTCGTCACGTTCCCGCTTCAACACCTTGATCGCTAACACTGCCTCTTGCAAGACAGCGCTCTTCCGCGCACGACTGGAGAGCCCCAGCACATCTACAAGATCTTCAAACTGTGAACAACGAACGTTACCTACATTGAACACCTCACCCTGGTAGGATGATTACAGAACCTCGACGCACCTGGACATTCACTTCTTGACGACGCTTCTTCTCGCGTGTGTTCTTCCAGAAACTTCGCCGATCAGCCTTCGGTGTGCCAGCGTTGGATCCAGCAACACTAAATAGCAAAAACAAATCGTAAGCTTAGCCGCGTTTAAAGTACCTGTCTAAACTCAGCGCGTACTTGTTCATAGAGCCGCTCAAAGCACTTGAGTCGCTGTCGTCGTCGCTGTTCAGGATGGGGCGGCACTGAGGACTCGGCAGTATCGGAGCTGTAGATTTACCACCTGCATCGGTTGTCACCAGCACCGAATTGCTCTCTTGCAGGCTCCGTCGAGTCC